>WSPJ01000145.1:0-39619 GCA_009764595.1 Geothlypis trichas
GCTTCTTGGGATAAACCTCCCTCATAGGTTCCGTTTTTTGTATAAGCAGCAAATGCCTGCACCGCTGCTTTGTCTTCTGCTTGATATTGCAGAAACTCATTACGACTCACTCTCCAAAGTTTCCCTATCTTTTCAGCTGTCTTATCATCATCTAAAGTAGCCTCCCAGAACACATCCCCAAATTTACTCCACTCTGTTATCTCATGTACAGTATGAGGATTTACGAATATTCCCTTAATATACCCATATGCGAGGAGTCCCGGTAACTCCTTTTTTAAATCTATCCCCTTAATCCGTCGCTTTTGCAAGAAAGCGGTAAATAAATCATATGCTGCTTGCCTTTCCATACCTAATTCGTCAGCGCTGTTGCAGCCCCTTCAAGGTTTCGGCAGCACGTATCTGCCAGGCTCGTCTGTACGGTCACCCAGAGCACGGTGCGGCCTTACTAGCCCTCCTCGTTCGCACTTATTTGCCGTCCCTGCTGCTTAGGACCCGAACTGTCTTACGTCCTCGTCCGTGGCTCGGGGTCACCATTTGACGAGTAGACGGGAGACTTGCTCATCCTCCTAATGCAGCAAAATCTCAACTTTATTGATTAACAGCAATACTTTTATAATCACAGTAATAAGGCTCATGCATATTCCAAAACTATAGCTCACCATTGGTCAGCTATAAAAGTCAGCCACACCTTTTCTCAAGATGTTTGTGGCTTCTTTTTTACCTCCTGTTATCACATAGTTTATAAAACAACTTCTTGCTCAAAGAAACCATGTCCTTGAATTAGGCAGATGTTACCTACTCAGATGCTCTTTCTCACGGTACTTTTCCTATGGACTATGTCTCAGTAAGAAAAAACTGCCCACAAAATATTTAAAAAAAACCCTAAAAGCAAAAAGAGAGATAAGTAGAACACCTACTCTTTATTGCATGCAGTGAGGAATAGAGTAACTAAGGATTAAAAACAGCTGAGCTGCTAAACAACTTCTTTGCCCCAGTTTCCAACATTAGGACAGGTTGTCCTCAGGACAAGTGTTCTCCTGAGCTGGTGGATGGGCACAGGGAGCAGAATAGCCCCCTGTAATCCAGGAGGAAGCAGCTGGGGACCTGCTGAGCCAGGTGGGCAAGAAGGCCAATGGCTCCTGGCCTGGATCAGGAATGGTGTGGCCAGCAGGAGCAGGGCAGTGATTCTTCCCCTGCACTCGGCACTGGTGAGGCCACACCTCGAGTGCTGTGTCCAGTTCTGGGCCCCCAATTTAGGAAGGCCATGGAGGGGCTGGAGCGTGTCCAGAGAAGGGCAACAAGGCTGGGGAGGGGTCTGGAACACAAGTCCTGTTAAGAGTGGCTGAGGGAGCTGGGGTTGTTTATCCTGGAGAAGAGGAGGCTCAGGGGAGACCTCATCACTCTCTGCAACTCCCTGACAGGAGGGTGCAGCCAGGGGGGGTTGGGCTCTTCACCCAGGGAAAAATGACAGGACAAGAGGACACAGCCATAAACTGCACCATGGGAGGTTTTGGCTGGACATTTGGAATAGGTTCTTCACAGAAATGGTGACTGGGCACTGGAAGGGGCTGCCCAGGGGGGTGGTGCAGTCACTGTCCCTGGAGGTGTTTAATCAAAGACTGGATGTGGCACTGAGTGCCATGGTCTGGGTGACAAGGTGGTGTTGGGTCACAGGTTGGAGTTGCTGATCTCCAAGGTCTTTTCCAGCCTGGTTAATTCTGTGATTCTGTGTTGACTGTGACACTGCAGGGCCCTGGGGCAGCAAGGGGCCATTGTGACACTGCAGGGCCTCGTGGAACTAAGAGGATCACAGTGACACTGTGCACTGAAGGCACCATAGAACCAAGGCCCCATTGTGACACTGTGGGGCTGAATGGAAGCCAGGAGTCCAGTGTGACACTCTGGGTCCTCGTGGAACCTTGGAGGCCACTGTGACACTGCAGGGCCTTGTTGAACCGAGGGGCCATTGTGACACTACGGAACCAAGGAGAGCCTTGTGAGACCCTGGGGCCCAATGGAACCAAGGGGCCATTGTGACACTGCAGGGACTGGTGGATCTCAGGTGTGGTGGGGTCAGTGCTGGCTAAATACCAGTGCACCCACTAGAATATACTTACTCATTTTCTGCTGTGTGATAGGATTAGGGGGAAGGCAAAGCAGGCTTAGACTTTAAAAGGGTATAAAGAAAACTTTATTAACAGTAACTAAAAGAAAAAATAATTAGAATCAAAATAAAACTTTTAAATTACTTCTCCTTCCTCCTACAACCTTTTCTTTCCCTCTAACAACGGACAGAAACAACTCAGTCAGTTTATCACCTCTAGAATAGTCCTTCTTCAGTTCACTTAGGGAGAGGAGTCCCTCTTTTCATTTTATGGAGACTACACAAGAAAACAGTTCTCTCGTAGCTTTTAATTTCCATGAACAACAGCTGCCCTGGAATCTGCAATTGTGAATCCCTCTCATGTTTTCACAGCTGTGTTTGTGGACTATGTACATTTGTGGGATATTATTTTAAGGATGAGCTGTTCAAGAGGAAAGGTTCTCTTCATCTTTTTCTCAGATCATCTTCATCTCTGGGAAAAAAGGTCTTCTTTTTTCCCTGGGGGCAAAGGATCTTCATCCCTCCTCTCTCTGTTCAAACTTCTCATGGAATCACAGCTACTTCAGCATCTGCTTGCTTTAGCAGAAATGCCTTTACTCATATCTACAATTTGAACAATTCATCTCCCCATACTTTCAATGAGTTACAGGGAAAAAAGAGTCTGATGTATCCATTATATTTTCTCCATAGCCTTACAAGAGGATTTCCGCCCAGGACTGAGGCATCTCCTCAACCCTCCCATCTGAGACTTGACTTCTCCTCACTGACCTTTATGTCTCATGTTGTTCTCTACGTGTCTTCACTCTGTCCTTTTCTCTCACCCAAGGGAGGACTGTTGACGGTGGTCACAGGGGTTTTAGAGGATGGAAGAGACAGGATCTTGATTCCATGATCAGAAAGGCTTGATTTATTATATTATGATATATATATAACATTATAACTATACTACACAGAGATAGAAAGAAAAGGGAGCTTCTTCAGAAGCTCGCTAAGCCAAGAGAAGAGATAGAAAGAATGAATAACAAAGGTCTGTGTCTCGGCAGAGAGCGATAGCAGCTCCACCGTGAGTGGTCAGTAGATCCAAACATCTACAGGGGACCAACCACGGGTGGACCTGTTGCATTCCACAGCAGCAGATAATAATTGTTTACATTTGTTACTGAGCTTCTCAGCTCTAGCAGGAAAAGTCCTACAGAAAGGATTTTTTACAAAGGATGTCTGCGACATAGGACTGCAGGTCTGTAAGCTTTATCTATGCACTGAAAGAGTTAATATCTCACCCGGGGCCTGAAGATGCTCATGTGATTCCTGCTTTTCCTAGGGTTTGTTCATTTTTAACATGTGTGTTCTTAGAGGCATGTTCAGCTTTCTAGTGGTTTAACAAGGTGTCAGTCTGCAAAACCAGTCTCTGATTGGTGCTTTTAGGCATACAGGAAGCTCTCAGCAGCTCTTCTCAGAATAATCATTTCCATGGGCAGCTACTTCCCTCCTCACCAAATGTCAATTAATGCAAAACCAGCACATCAGGAAACAATTGTGACAATCTGGTGCCCAATGGAACCAAGGTTCTCTCGTGACACTGCAGGATCTTGTCTAAGCAGGGCTCCATTGTGACACTGCACCACCAGGGAATCCATTGGGACACTCTGGGGCCTCATGGAACCAAGGGACCACTGTGACACTGTGTGACCTTGTAGAACCATGGAGGCCACTGTGACACTGCAGGACCTTGTGCAATGATGGGGCCATTGTGACACTGCAGGGCCCCATGGAACCAAGGGTCCGGTGTTGCTGTGCAGGGACTGATGGAATGAAGGAAACATGTTTGACACCGTGGTGCTCCTTGGGACCAAGAGGCCATTGTGACACTGTGGAGCCAAGGAGAGCATTGCTGCAGTGTGAGACATCATGGAACCAAGGATCCATTGTGACACTGTGGGACCCAAGGATCCAAGGGACTTTGTGACACCAATGGGTACCATGGAACAAAGGGGCCACTGTGAACCTGTAAAGACTCATGAAATCATGGAGACCATTGTGACATTGTAGGGCCTCATGGAATCATGGTGACCAAGCTGGGTGCGAGTGTTGTTCTGCTGGAGGGTAGGAGGGCTCTGCAGAGGGACCAGGACAGGCTGGATCCAGGCCAATGGCTCCAGGCCAGGATCAGGAATGGTGTGGCCAGCAGGAGCAGGGCAGTGATTCTTTGCCAGCATTGGGCAATGGTGAGGCCACACCTTGAGTGCTGTGTGTGTCCAGTTCTGTGCCCCCAGTTTAGGAAGGCCATGGAGGGGCTGGAGCGTGTCCAGAGAAGGGCAACAAGGCTGGTGAGGGGTCTGGAACACAAGTCCTGTTCAGAGCAGCTGAGGGAGCTGGGGTTGTTTATCCTGGAGAAGAGGAGGCTCAGGGAGACAAGGCGGTGTCAGGGCACAGGTTGGACTTGATGATCTCCAAGGTCTTTTCCAGCCTTGCTGATTCTGTGACTCTCTGGAACCACCCTTGGAGCAGTTGCAGGAGGAGCCCTGGGCCTCCTCTTCAGCAGCTCCAGCAGCCCAGGTCCCTCAGCTTCTCCTGCCAGCCCCAAAGCCCATCCTGTCAGTCCTGCAGAGCCTCTGCAGCCCCTCCTCACTGCCCAGAACAGGGAGCCCCAGAGGCAGACACAGCAGCCCAGATGTGCCCCCCTGGCCTGGGGTGCCTCTGGCAAGGGAGCAGCACCAGGCACTGCAGGAGCCTGCAGACAATTCCTGCAGCACTTGTAGGATGATCCTGCTGCCCAAGGGACGTTCCCATGGTGCCAAGTCAGGAACTGCAATGGGGAGTGGGGCCAGAGAGGAAAGGGCAAAGGAGGATGGGCTGTTTTCAGGGGAGGGGACAGGGATGGGCGTTAGGAAGAAATCTGGATCAGGAAAAAGGAAAGAAAGCAAAGGTGAAGCCAAGGAAATGCTGAGGGCAGTTTGGGGGTGGCTGCCAGGCAGCCCTGGCTCTGAACAACAGCGTCTGCAGTGGCACAGGAAACTCCCAGCTGATGGGAACAAACTTTCTGGCTGACTGCAGAGGCCATGACAAAGCTGAGTGGTTTCCCTGGTGTCCCCCAGCCCTTGCTGGCCCCAGTGGCTGATGGCATTTGTGCTCCCTCAGGTTCATGTCCCCGCACCAACAGCATAGGGGTGCCCCCCCTGCTGTGTGCAATGCAAACAGGGGCTGCTGAGCCAGTGCTGCCGTGTCTGTGCCTGCAAGGATGGGGCAGCTGTGTGAGCTGGGGCAGAGGCCAGGGCTGCAGAGGGGGGATGTTGTTGGCAGCTCCATCAGGACGCTCTGGGACGCTGCCCTGGGCTGTGCAGCGCCCTGGGGATGAATCAGCCCCTGCTCTGCTGCTCCTTCCCGTGTGCCCCAGGGCCCTTGCAGAGCCCCAGCCATGCTGTTTGCCCCCAGCCTGCCCACGGCCAGCCTGGGGCTGCTCACGGGGCTTTTCTGTGCTGAGCATTGGCCTGGCCGTGTTCTTGAGAGAGCCTGAGCAAGGAGCCTGGAGCCCCCAGGGCCTGGGCTGAGGCGTCAGCGCTGCCCCAGCAGTGCCCATGGCCTGTCCCTGCTGCAGCCCCGGCACTGCCACCCCCAGGGCTGTGCCCGGCCCCGAGAGCACTCAGGCCCTGCAGCAACACCAGGGCCAGCAGGGCAGCGGGGCAGGGCCACGGCAGCAGCACTGGCAACACCAAGTGCTGCTGCTGCTGGGCACAGCTGCTGTGCCAGCCCTGATCTGCCCCAGCTCTGCACACAGACATTGCTGCTGCAGCTCCAGGGAAGGAAACAAGAGGGGTGAAAACTTTGCAGGAGATCCTTTATTTTGCTTAAGCCATCAAAAGATTTGCGGAAGATCCTATATTTTGCTTAAGCCATCAAGAGCCCAGCTCCTCAGCGACACAGTCTGTGGCCACTGCAAATTTTGAGAGAAACAAAATGAGAAATGGTGCAAATCATTGCATTTCTTTGTGGACAATCTTAAAAAAGTAAAACAATGAAAAAGAACCTCTAATATGAAACCAACAAGATATATCAAACATCACTTTTAGTACAAGTGATTTGCCGAATTTTTCCAGCAGTTCTGTGTTTCTGAAATTGTCCGTTCATCAGTGTCCACACTGCTGCCTTGAGCTCCTGGTTCCTCAGGCTGTAGATGAGGGGGTTCAGGGCTGGAGGCACCACCGAGTACAGAACTGACAGGGCCAGATCCATGGATGGGGAGAAGATGGAGGGAGGCTTCAGGTAGGCAAACACAATAGTGCTGAAAAACAGGGAGAGCACAGCCAGGTGAGGGAGGCAGGTGGAAAAGGCTTTGTGCCGTCCCTGCTCAGAGGGGATCCTCAGCACAGCCCTGAAGATTTGCACATAAGAGAAAACAATGAACACAAAACAACCAAAAGCTATACAGACAGTGAAAACAGAAAGTTTAAGTTCCCTGAGGTAGGATTTGGAGCAGGAGAGCTTGAGGATCTGGGGGATTTCACAGAAGAACTGGCCCAGGGCATTGCCATGGCACAGGGGCAGGGAAAACGTATTGGCTGTGTGCAGCAGAGCATTGAGAAAGGCACTGGCCCAGGCAGCTGCTGCCATGTGGGCACAAGCTCTGCTGCCCAGGAGGGTCCCGTAGTGCAGGGGTTTGCAGATGGACACGTAGCGGTCGTAGCACATGATAGTCAGGAGGGAAAACTCTGCTGAAATGAAAAAGGCAAAGAAAAACACCTGTGAAGCACACCCTGAGTGGGAGATGTCCCTGGTGTCCCAGAGGGAATTGTGCATGGCTTTGGGGACAGTGGTGCAGATGGAGCCCAGGTCGCTGAGGGCCAGGTTGAGCAGGAAGAAGAACATGGGCGTGTGCAGGTGGTGGCCGCAGGCTACGGCGCTGATGATGAGGCCGTTGCCCAGGAGGGCAGCCAGGGAGATGCCCAGCAAGAGGCAGAAGTGCAGGAGCTGCAGCTGCCGCGTGTCTGCCAGTGCCAGCAGGAGGAAGTGCCTGATGGAGCTGCTGTTGGACATTGCTTCACTCTGGGCATGGTGGACTGTTGAAAGAAGGCACTGATAAGCGAGAAGCTGGGACCAACTTTTTGAGTCATTCTTAGGGGTTGTGCTTGGAGATCCCTCAAAATTAATAATCTTGCTGGTAGGGGACTTTGCTAGATTATTTTTAGTTGGTGTTTGTACTGCTGAGATACTGATTCACCCTCAGCATTGCTCTCAGGGTGAACCCTGGGAAGCACAGAGCGAAAACAGGGCTCCATGTGCAGTCAGAACTGCTGGTTCAACACAAGTGCCCTTTGCTCATTTAATCTCCCACTATTTCAGAGGGACTGCACTTAAAACTTGCTTGAAAATAGTGAAACTTTTGAACGCTCCAGTTTAAAAATTATTTTCTCAAAATTCTTCACTCTTTCCCTATGCAGCTGGACAGGAAGGAATACCAAGGGTTGGTCTGGCTCTCTGCTGCCTGGAGTTGTGCCTACTGGGAGCTGTTTCTCTCTGCCCAAGCCTTGTCCCTGCCAGTGCTTCCAGAGCCCAGCCCTGCCCTGGGGGCTCAGCTCTGCCCTGCAGACCCCTCCCAGCACAGGGCACTGCCCAGGGGCATCTCCCTGGCACCAGGGCCTTAAGGGCAGGGCAGACAAACAGAGATGCTGCAAGCCAAGGTGCTGCTGCTGCTGTCTGTAGGGAGAGGAGGCTGAGGAGGCACTTTCTGAGGGAGATGTGAGGCCCATCTGCTGATGCCCAGGGTGACAGTGCAGGAGTGTCAGTGACACAGCCAAAGCTGACAGCCCCTTTCCCTTGCCTTGAGGAGAAAGCTGAGAGCAGCCCTGGCCATGCAGCAGCATCTCCAGAGCAGGAGGAATCTGCCCTGATGGGGGTGGCTCCTTCCACCTCCAACTTCTCCCCTGCAGCGTCCATGGGGAGCTGCCAGGCAGGCTGAGAGCTGCCCCTGGCAGGTGGACACATGGCCTGGGCTGGCCAAGAGCCCTGAGGGCTGCAGGAGCTGCTGTGCAGGACAGCCCTGGGCAGCCCTGGCTGCAGCCCCAGCTTCAGCCCCTGCAGCCAGTCCCTGGCAGCAGGAGCCGTCCTGCCCTGTCCCTCTGACGGTGCCCAGGGCAGCCCCGCTCTGCAGCACATCCTCCTCCTCCTCCTCCTCCTGCTGTGCCACAGAGAAACTGGGAGAGTCCTCCTGACACATCCCCCAGGCTGTGGGCTGTGCTGGCTTCAGGAGATCCCTCCAGGAGCACAGGGGACATTGCCCTGCACCCACACACTCACCATGCACAGGGCTGTGAAGATCTTTCCCCAAGTGCAGTCTCAGCTCAATGTCTTCCCAATCCTGATTGCCTTCAGCCTGTCTCTGCCTGGCTCCTGTGCCCTCAGTGCCTGCAGGCAGAGCCCTCAGCCCTGCTGGGCTGGGAGAGGAGCTGGCCCTGGCAAGAGCTGTTCCTTTAAAGCTCAGCAGCACAGACACAGCATAAGGACTTTAATGAGCCTCTTGGGGATTTGGTGTTGTGTACATCAGACTCAGTCCCTGAGAGAGTGATCAAAAAACTTCTCAAGAACTCAAACTTAAATTGACACTCTGAACTTTCTTGAAGTTTTAATGGGTCCACTTAGGGACTCGACTCAGAAAGTGTCCCCAGGTTCCAGATAGAGCAGAACAGTGGAGGCACTGATCACACCTGGGGACAATCAAGGCCAAGGTGTCTGTGGTGCTGAGCAAAGCTGGATGTGTTTGAGGAATGCCAAGGGCCAAGGGCTGAGCCCCAGGGCCTGGCCAGGCAGATGCTGTCCCTCCCTCCTTGCTCAGGGCTCTTGCTGGGATGGGCACTGGCATGTGGGGATGGGCAAGGGCAAGGGCAGCAGCATGGGGTGGCCCCTGCCAGGCTGCTGAGCAGGGACAAGGAGGCCATGAGGCCCCAGGCCTGCAAGGGTCACTTGTCTCCTGCTCCTGCCTCAGGCTTTTCTGCCCTCAGTCTCTTCACAGCTGAGACCAGCCTCCATGGGTTCTGTTGTTAAGGCCTGCAAACCCCAGCCTGGGTGATCCTTGGGCCCGCTCCAAGCTGTTTTCATATAAAAAAGTTCTGCTCCTATTCTAAGAACACTGTCAAAGGCCATGAGCAGGCAGAGCTGTCTATCCTGGCAGCTTTTGTTGGGAGCAATCCTGGGATAGATGGAGTTTTGGCAACCAAATTCCAATTTCTGCCATGGCCCCTGGACAAGGCCGGTTCTTTTCCATTGCAAGGAAGGCACAGAGCTCTGGTGCTTCTTAGGCAGATGAGAGGTGACCACCAGAGGCCAAGGCCAGCCAGAGCTGACAGATTTTTCTTCTGGGAGATACCCTTGCATGCAGGAAATTTTTAGTGGGGAGTACCAATTTTGCCCGTGTGTGTCGGAAAAGAGAGACAGTTCTTTCCAAAAGAAGAAAAGCATGGAGCCCCAGTGGTTCATGGGCAGATGAGAAGCAGCCCTTGGCATTCTGAGATCAGCCAGACCTGTCAGGTTCCCACTGGGAGGCCAAATCAGCCTGATTTGTTCCATGTTCCCCTGGTTATATGAAGCCCCACAATGTCCCAGTGGTTCCCTCAATTCCATAAGTCCCTGAGGTGTCACAGTGGCCCCTTGGTTACACGAGGCCCTGAAGGGTCCGAATGGTCTCCATGGTCCCACAAGGCCCCACAGAGCCGTGGTGGTCTCTTGGTTCCATGAAGCCCCACGGTGTCACCATGGCATCCCAAAGTGTCACAATGGTCTCCATGGTTCCACCAGGTCCTCACAGTGTCACCGTGGTCCCCAAAGGAAGGAAACAACGGAGCCCCAGTGTTCCAGCGGCAGATGAGGGGCAGCCACCAGAGGGCAAGGCAAGCCAGATTAGACAGTGCTGGCAGATTTTGTCTGGGAGCAATCTCTGGATATAGAGAATTGTAGAGGCAGAATGCCAGTTTTAGACATGGACGTCTGGAGGTGAAGGACGGCTCTTTTCCATAGGAAGGAAAGCATGGAACACTGGTTTTTCAGGACCAGATGAAAGGCAGCCATCAGAGGCCAAGGCCAGCCAGACCTCTCTGTCCTGGCAGCTTTTCTCTGAAAGCAACCCTTGGATATAGGGAATTTTGCAGGTGGAATCCAAATTTTGGCCATTTCTGCATGTATCTATGATATCTAGGAAGTTTTTTTCCACAGGAAGGAAAGCACAGAGCCCAAGTGTTTCAGGGGCAGAAGTAGAGAGAGAAGCCTCCTGAGAGGCCAAGCCAGACAGACCTGTTTGTCCTGGCAGCTTTGGTCATGGAGGAATCCTTGGATATAGGGAATTCTGGAGGAGGATTCCCAACTTTACCTGATCCAGATGGATGGTTTTTCAAATAGAAAAGAAAAGTGCAAAGCTCAAGTGTTTTGGGAGAACATGAGAGGTGGCCACCCATGGGCCAAGGTAGCCAGAGGTGTCTCTCCTAACACCTTTCATCTGGGGGAAATCCTTGGATATAGGGAATTTTGGAGGTGGAATCTCAGTTTTGGCTGTGGGCATCTGGCCAGGAAGGAGAGTTCTTTTCATAAGGATGGAAAGCACAGAGCCCAGTGTTTCAAAGGCAGATGAGAGCCAGCTCTTTGGAAACCAAGACCAGTCAGACCTGTCTCTCCTGGAAGCTTCTGTCTGGAAGAAGTTACTGGATATAGGGAATTCTGGAGGTGGATTCCCAACTTTGGCCATGGGTGCCTGGATGTGAAAGGTGCTTTTTTCGCATAAGAAAGAAAAACACGTGTGTCAGGACTCAGGACATCCCTCTGGCTGTCCTGAGCAGCCAAGACCTTTGCCAGGGGTCTCAGAGGCCCTGGCCCAGAGCCCAAAATACCTCTGTGAGTTTGATTATGGCCCATGGAGCAAATTACCAACCTTATATGAACACCAGCAAGCCACAAGAACTTAAGTAGAGTATTAGTGAAGTTATCACAGGGTGAAATATGCATTTTGGGATTTTGGTACAGGGGGGTTATGGAGGCAAGATGGAGGGAACTGGGTGTGCCCAACCTTTCTCCTTCTTCTTCTTAGCCTCCATGTTCTGTGGTGATGTTGGCACTTTTAGATTGATTTAGAGTAGAAGCTCACTGTCTAGCATAGGTGATGGGCATTGGGAAGTTATTGTAAACATTGCACACGTAGTTTGTAGTATAAAGACATAACACCACCTCAGGGGCAGGCAGAGTGCCTGTGGCTGCCCTGCTGAGCTGACCTCGGCAGGGCAGGAGAAAATTTTTTATAGATAAGATAAAATAAACAACGCTAAGACCAAGAAATGAAGAGCTCTGACTCCTTCTTTAAGCGCTGGGCTGGGAAAAGAGACTTTGAAACTTTTCTCGGGGTCATTCTGACAAACAAATGATCCCGACAATTGGCGTTTCCTGAGTGGGCACTTGGCAAGCAGCCACGCCGCCAGCCATCAGCTGCTGAAATCCAGCCCGAGAAGGAAAGAAAACAGGCACTCTCAAGAAAAAAAGAAAAAAAAAAAAAAAAAAAAGAAAAAGAAACAAAAAGGAAAAAAAAAAGTCCAGAAAGACCATCTCTACTTCTGCCGAGAAGATTCGTTTCCACCTCGACCCGGAAGGAGGACGACCAGAAGCCAGCCTGGAAAATCCTCACCTGTGAGCTGCTGGATAGTGACCAGGGCAAACTCCGGACTGAACTTGCAGATGATTCAGCTTTTGGTAAGAAAGGTCAAAATTGAGACCATGGGGGATACATGCTCCCAGGAACAACCCAGCATCTTGTCAGCCCTACAGGGTATGACAGCCACACACCCTGTAAAAATCCCTGAAAAAAGATAAAATGGCCTTGAAGCTTTTATCTCCAGCAAAGGTAATGTTGGACGCAATTTCATGGAATTCCACGGGGTCTGCAGCTATCAGCAGGCAGCAAGTATTCTCTCAAGGATGGGGGAAGGGAAGTCATCCTGCTATCAGCAGGGGGTAGTTGCCCTTACCGATCAGGGAGGGGCAAAAGCAATCCCTACCAAACAGGTGTGGGCGGAATTGGCATTATCTCCAGAGTCCCCAGGGTCCCATGGGTCCCCAGAACGCCCAGAAACCCCAGAACTTTGAGGGGGAGGAGGGCGGAGGGGGTCGGGGCATCTGGGGGAGAACTGCTTCTCAGCGACTGGTGAACCCGTGCCACGGTGGCACCAGCCAGCCAGCAGCCCGGGGGAGCCTCAGAGGCGGCTGTGGGGGTTGCGGAGGCTGGCGGGGGGGCCACGGTAGCAGCGAGGGGAGTCGCAGACACAGCAGTAGTGGAGGCGATAGTGCGCGCGGCGGTGCCCGCCATCGCAGCAGCAGGGCGGTCAGCAGCTGTCCAGGACACGGCCGGCGGCTGCGGGGACAGCGCCGAGCGGAGCGGGGCCGGGTGGAGCTGAGTGCCAGTTCGTGGGGAGGCGGGGGAGACGTGAGTTTTGCGGCGATTTTTGCGAGCGCAGCGCCGGGGGCGGCGGCAGACCCTGCTGGTGCGGTGCCGAAGGTCCGCGGGACAGGCAAGGCTCGCAGAGCTTTTCGGGAAGACTCGCAAGCACCGGTTAATGCGCTAGGTTGGCTGGCTTTCCCGGGGCGACTGCAGCATCCCAAGTTGCAGCCATACCTAGACGCAAGGGGCGTGCTTTGCTGATGAATCCAGAAGTAAGGATGCGGAGATGGGCCCGTATCGTGGTACAGGCAAAATTAAAAGCAGGGACCGCGCGCGCTGGTTGCGGGCGTTGGCACGGAGCCAGAGCGGGACTGGGGCAGCGCCGGTGTCGGTCACAGGCAGAGAGGGGGCGTTCCCGAAGCCGCGCCTGCGCCAAGACAAGCGCAGGGGAGGCGCGGTCAGGGTGGGAGTGGCCGCACTCCGTGACAGCACAGGCAGAGACGGGGTGCGGTCAGGGTACAGCGGGTGCCCGAGGTACCGGCCCTTCTCCGGTCCCACGGCAACGGGCACACAGCCAATCGCAGCAGCCAATCGCAGCAGCCAGCACACAGTTTCAGCCTCCAACAAAATATCAAGTTAGAGATTTTGCACGGACGCAGCACATGTTGTGTGGGGCACACAGAGCTCCTAAACAGTCCAGTCCCACAGAAGTGACAGAAACAGTATTTACCAGATGATCAGGCTTCAGATGCAAAAGATAGACATGTAGAAAAGCTGTCCAAAATCAGAGTAAAGTGAGAAGGCACCAGGCTATTGTTTAAAATACAGATAAAAGGGGAAACCAGTGCAAACCAATGTTATTGCAAATATGATGTAGATGGAAATCTATTGTGAAAAATGCCTCTCAGAGAGGGAAACTGCTATATAAAGATAGAAGTATTAGTAATGATTCAATTACCTGAAATGTCTCTGAAGACAAAGCATTTAAGAAATATCAGTCAGATCCTATCTGTGGGGTCATCAGTTGATTCTTCAATGGTTCAGAGTTTTGTTGGTATTGAGTTTGTAACATTTGTTTGTTTGAATTTCATAGGTGACACTGATAAATAAGGATTGTTATTAATGCTGTATAAATACTTTTAAAAAGTTATCATAACCCCTTCAAACATTTCCTGTTGATAAGTTAATTATATAATGAGAATTCTCAGAACTTGTGATAAGAATTATTAACAAGGTATTGGAATATTTACAGCCAGCTTTTATGTGTTTCACTATCTCTTTGTGTGATCATCTACAAGATGTGTGTCTTCAGAATCTTGTCTTTTTATTTCTTGACTACTCAGGGTTTTTGGGTTTCTTTTAAATCCAGATTGCCATTTTCGTGGTTTTCTTCAGTTATTGTATCTTCAGTTTTTATAGAGGTACTGCATGCCGAGAATTCAAGAGGTTTGCTGTGTTTGAAGAATTTCTATCCTGACAGAAGTTTTGGAGAGATTCATCTATTTAATGGTTTGACTGATCTTTAATCCTAAGGTTTCTTCAGTTATTGTATCTTCAGTTTTTACAGAGGTACTGCATGCCGAGAATTCAAGAGGTTTGCTGTGTTTGAAGAATTTCTATCCTGACAGAAGTTTTGGAGAGATTCATCTATTTAATGGTTTGACTGATCTTTAGTCCTAAGGTTTCCTATTCATAATTGCTGTTTTTAAGAGTCTTGTTTTAAAATGTATTAAGTGATATCCATTAATTAGAGTTCAACCTCTGGCCAAGTTCTAGCTCTACTTGAATGGAATGATTGAAATCAGCCCAGATGTTTTCTGCATCAAAAACTATTCAAGTCCTTTTGGCTTGGCAATTTGACCATGTATGATAGCTGAGCCTGTTTTCAAAGGGAGTTTGGAGAAACATGAATCCGGATATGAGTTCTCCAGTTCTCTGTTGTTTTAAGGTTCATCAGCTGTCGCAGATTCTGGGATGACAGTTCAGTGTTGTAGTTGATAACTGTATGATTTCAGATGTGTTATTGGTTATGTGTATTATCTGATTGATTTTCTAATTGCTGTTATCTTACATTTCCCTATGTAATATTGCAGTGTCGTTGTCGAGGCGGTCACGACATAAAGCAGAGACCACAAGCAGTCTCAGTTAGCAACACTTTATTTTTTAACATGGCTAACTTTTATACACTTTTCAATTGTTGATACTTCTTCTACCTGATCTGTTGGCCACAATAAATCAACATAATGCTATTGGTTAAAGTTATAGTGACTCCACCTATCTTTCTAACATTACTTCATCCAGCTGCAAGGTGTTCTTATCTTTCTTCTCTCGATCTCTTTTGTTACAGCCTTGGAGAGAGCTTCTTATCAGCTTCTTCTTACTTCTCGGCTTCTTCTCGCTGCTTTAGCTAACAGGCCTGCTGTTAGCCCTTTCCACAGTTCCCCCTTTTTGTTTTTGACCTGTAAATACAGCTGCTATGGATTTTTGCAGGGTCCTTTGCAAAAATCCAAGCAGAGAGGGGACACACAAAACCAACAATGACAACCATCAACAAAGTTCCCATTCTTAATACAATCATTCCTGTCCTTCATCCATCTTTAAGTACTGATATATGGTCTTAGCCAGTGTCATCCGCACGTTCTGCTTCAGCTGCGGAACCATCCATCCTGTCCTTTCCTGCGCGCTCTAGGTAAGGTTTAACACAGCGAGCAGGAACCCATTGAGGACCATTATCTGTCAAAACACAAGCATAACCTCTCCCCCAGGTTACTAGTTCCACTGGACCAGACCACATACCAGTAACTAAATCCTTAACCCATACCTTGACATTCCTACGGAAATCTGGTTGCTTAGAATTCAAAGAAGAAAAATGGTAAAAGATTGGAGATAACTGTGAGTCAGGTAGCGGACACAAAAAGTTTAACACATAAACAGCTTTATCTAATCTCACTTGAGCTGACTCCTGTTGCATTCTCCCTTTTTGTTTTTGAACCTGACGTTTAAGAAGTCCGATCTAGCCAGGAGCTGAAGAACTGAATATCCTGATTTTGGACTGAGTTCTCAGCCACAGCTGACCACAGAGAGAACCTGAAAAGCCCTGAGGAAGATGTATGGAAATCCTAGCAGCATCGTGCAGCTGGCCAGGAAGTGCTGGACGCTGTGTCAAGGTACTGTTGGTTTTTCCCCTCCTGAAGATGTGGCCATTCGAAATTTGTGGCTATTGCTCTGGAGATTTCCTCCTTCAGAGGCTGAGGTTTCATTCTCTCCTTCAGAGGAGAAACTTATTGCCCTCTGGCAAAAATGGGGTGAAGAGGATGGAATTCTTGGAATTCTTCTATTAGAAAGGCATTTTTATGATTTTTTTTGATGGGCAAAGCTTTTTGGGTTTTTTACCAATGTGTTATATGCCCTTGATGTTTTTGTGTGGCAGTGCATGGACTCTATTTTCCAATTTGCTTGGGACCGAGGTTTGGAATATCCTCGGATTTATCTAACATTTAAAATTCTTTTTCCGGTTCTGGAACGGAGAGCAGCTGTTTTCTCCTGGATTGCTAACTGCTACAGTCTCGCTCCGTTTCCCCCGACTTCCGCGGGAGGAGACCCTTTGGAGGGAGATGAACTGCTACTCCTGAGCCCCCCTGAACCCAAGCGGGAGGGCCAAATTCCGGCCGAACCCAGGAAAGTTTTTTTCTCTGCGTTGACTGAGCGTGCTCAGGAAGGCTCGTCTCTTCCCCCCCCTTCCTTCTCTCCGGGGGATGAAGACATGGGAGCGGCATCGGCCTTCGAGCTCCCGCCTCCTGGACCCGCCCCGAGGCCGCCTCCCAGGGCGGCGTGGCTTCGGCCAGCCCCGTGGACCCCGCCCCAGCCAGAGCTGCGGGCGGCACTGGCTCACGGGGTCACGCCTCCCGGGTTGGCGGGGCCGCCCCAACCCGCCCCGCGGGTGCCGCCCCGGCCTGCGCCGAGAACACGGCAGTGAACCCCGCCTCCTGGGCCGGAGGGGCCCTGACCCGCCCCACGGGTGCTTCCCCATCGGGTCCCTCCCACGGCCGCCCCCCAGCCAGCGCCGAGGACGCTGCGGGCGGCCCCGTCCGCGGCCGCGCCTGTGTTGCTAGACGACGGAGCTGCAGCTGAGCAGCCGCCGACGCCGACGCCGTCTCCCGCCGAGCTGTTTCCCGACGCTGAGACCAGCGCTGAGCCCGTGCGACCCTTGGAGTGCTCCTCTGTCCCGCCGCCGCCGGCGGCAGCTGCGGCGGCGGCTCCTGCACCCAGTGTGTTTTCCTTGCCGAGTTCTTTGGACTGTCCCGGGGCTGGCCCTGCGGGGGGAGCCGGGACAGGGGAACAGGGCTTCGGCCTCTCCTTCCGAGGAGGGGGCGTGGCCCGGCAACTGGGGGCAGGGGCAACCCGGCTGCCTGTTTTCAAAATCAGCATTTTCGCTGGGTTTGGAGCTGTTTTTTCAGGGGTCGCCCCTTGCAGACTGGTATCTCTGCCACCCCTGGCGAGCTCCAGCTGTGAGGGAACTGTGGGTTCCGAAAAGCCTGCCTCTGCTCCCCAGCCCAAAAGGCGTGAGGATGTTGCATTGCAGAGGCAGACGGCACAGCCAGGAGCGACCATCGCTCGTTTGCTGTGGGGAGCAAACATTCCTACACCTGAGATAACCATTCTTGGGAGAGCTTCTGTTCCCCCATTGCCGGCATGGCTCGATTTTGGGGGAAGAAAGCCTGTGGCCACCCACTTTGCCACTGTACTGGCAGCAGGATGCCAGGCTGTGGGAATGCTGACCTTGCCTCGGGGCCTGGGCCTGGGCTGCCTGACTTGGCTTCTTGGCCCAGGTCCACCTCCCGGCCTCCTGTTGGTTTTGGGGGTGTTGCTCCCCCCTTCTGGTCCTGGGCCACCTTTCTGTGGGCCAGGTGTGGGGTTCCTCATCCTTCCACATGGGCCAGGGCCCCCCAGGGCTTTTTCTGGCCGCTGCTGCTGCTGCTCTTTCTGATTTGATTTACAAAAAAAAAAAAAAAAAAAAAAAAAAAAAAAAAAAAAAAAATTAAATTAAATATAAAGGGTTGAAACAGCTGGCAGCAGCTCAAAAGGATTGAAGGGCCAAGAATCACATTCAGCCCAAGTTAAGGGCTGAGGCAGGACACTGCCTCAAATTGTTTGATAACTATTGATGGACCTTTTCTGTACAAAGCTTGTTTTCAGGACAAAAAGAACTTTCAGATATGCCAAAGAGGAACATCTTCACTTTGGACCTTTTCCTGAAACTCAGCTGCTTTAGATTTGAATTGTCTTTGTATTGGGTTTTTGTATTTTCTTATATTGTAAGATTGTTTTGGTGTTATGATAGAATCGTGCATCCCACAGCAGCATTTTTTCTTTTTAACTAAATAAAGAAGGGTGAGATGTCACAGCCATTCTTCTTAAGAAATCCTTTCTTAGGATTTCTCCTTGCTGGAGCTCACAGGCTTACCAGCAAATGTAAACAATTATTATCTGCTGCTGTGGAATGCAGCAGATTCACCTGTGGTTGGATGGTCAGCAGATGTTTGGATCTGCTGACCATTCACAGCAGGACTGCTATCGCTCTGTGCTGGGACACAGACATTGTTATTCATTCCTTTCTATCTCTCTGTTAGCTTAGCAGCTTCAGAAGAAGCTCCCTGCCTTTCTATCTTTATGTAATATAGTTATAATGTTATATATATATCATAATATAATAAATCTAGCCTTCTGATCATGGAATCAAGAGCCTGTCTCATCCATCCATCTACAAACCCCTGCCATAAGGGCAACAGTGTTGAGTACTGTTCTCTTCATAAATTGTGAAGTGTAAGGTACCAGTTAAGGTGTAAGTTAACTCCTGCTAGGTTTGACCTCTGTAAACTGTTGGGCCATATTCCTTTTATCCTTGCTCTCACTGTCCTGTTGTCACACACACACATGGAAAGTTCTTGGTTCATTTCTGGTTTGATTGCCTGGATTTTGTTTGGTTTTGTTGTTGCTTTGTTTCCTTGGTGTGCCTGAAGTGTCCAGTCAGCAGCAGAGTGACTCTTGCCAAGGAACTTTGTGCTGCTGTCCCTTAATATTCAATCTGGTTTTTGCTGATCCCTTGCTGGGGATTTTTTCAGCGCTCTCAAGGCCTCGTTGGTAACAGGGTGGAGGAGCCCTGGCCCAGGCTCTGGCCCTGGGGGACACGGGGACGCTGCCGGGGGGTCCCTGTCCCCCTGTGCCACCCCCAGGGCCCCGCCCCCCGTCCCCGTGTCAGGCTCTGGGGTCGATCTCGTGGAACATCCTCTGGGGAGGCTGCGGCGCGGGGGCGGGAGGACCTGGGGGGACAGGGGACCCCGCTGTGCACGAGCAGGGTTGGACTGCTCTGGGGGGAGCTGTGAGGGGGGCCGGGGAAGAGTGACCTCCCCAGTGACCTCACACAGCCCCTGTGAGCTGTCAGCAAAGGAAGGACCCAGCCAGGTGGGGCAGCCGGGGGATGCCGACAGCCTGCAGGGACAGAGGCGCAGGGCAGGGACACCGTAGGACAGCCTGGGCTGCACAGGGCACAGGGATGGGCAGCAGCTGCAAGACAGCCCTGCCAGAGCCAACTGGGGCAGCACTTTGGCCATGGCTGCTGGGCCTGGGCCTGAGGCAGCAGCAGGAGACAAGTGACCCTTGCAGGCCTGGGGCCTCATGGCCTCCTTGTCCCTGCTCAGCAGCCTGGCAGGGGCCGCCCCATGCTCCTGCCCTTGCCATTGCCCATCCCCACATGCCAGTGCCCATCCCGGCAAGAGCCCTGAGCAAGGAGGGAGGGACAGCATCTGCCTGGCCAGGCCCTGGGGCTCAGCCCTTGGCCCTTTGCATTCCTGACACACATCCAGCTTTGCTCAGCACCAGAGACACCTTTGCCTTGCTTGTTCCCAGCTGTCATCACTGCCTGCAGTGTTCTGCTCTAACTGGAACCTGGGGACACTTTCTCAGTCCTGTCCCTCACAGGGATCTCTTCAAAGTCCAAGAAAGTTTTTTGTTTCAATGCAACTGAGTTCTTGAGGGTTCTGTGACATCACTGATGGGGTTATGACATCACAGAGTTGGCTGTGTTGTCACAAAGTAGGTGGTGAGGCCATAGAGCAGACTCTGCCATCATAGGGGGCAGCTCTGTGGCATCAGAGAATGGGTTGTGACATCACTGGGTGGCTGTGTGACATCATAGAGCAAACCATGACATCACAGAACAGACAGTGACATCACATGGTGACTTTGTGGCATCACAGTGTCTTCTGTGAAATCACAGAGCAGCTTTATTGCATCACATTGTGACATCTCAGGAGGCTGTGTGACATCATAGGAAGGCTTTATGACATCATGGGGGGGTGTGTGAAATCATATGGGGGAGTGTATGACAACACAAGGAGCTGTGTGACATCACAGGGGCTGTGTGAGGTCCCTGGGGAGGTCACTCTGCCCCGGCCCCCCTCACAGCTCCCCCCAGAGCAGTCCAACCCTGCTCGTGCACAGCGGGGTCCCCTGTCCCCCCAGGTCCTCCCGCCCCCGGTGCCGCAGCCTCCCCCAGAGGATGTTCCACGAGATCGACCCCAGAGCCTGACACGGGGACAGGGGGCCAGGGCCCTGGGGGTGGCACAGGGGGACAGGGACCCCCCGGCAGCGTCCCCGTGTCCCCCAGGGCCAGAGCCTGGGCCAGGGCTCCTCCACCCTGTTACCAACGAGGCCTTGAGAGCGCTGAAAAAATCCCCAGCAAGGGATCAGCAAAAACCAGATTGAATATTAAGGGACAGCAGCACAAAGTTCCTT
This sequence comes from Geothlypis trichas, assembly GCA_009764595.1. Taxonomy (NCBI): domain Eukaryota; kingdom Metazoa; phylum Chordata; class Aves; order Passeriformes; family Parulidae; genus Geothlypis; species Geothlypis trichas. The sequence goes on from WSPJ01000145.1 coordinate 20,301, forward strand.
GGCAAGAGTCACTCTGCTCCAGATTGGACACTTCAGGCGCACCAAAGAAACAAAGTAACAACAAAACCAAACAAAATCGGAACAATCAGGCCACAAATTATTTGAGAACTGTCAGTGGGTGTGTGACAAGAAGACAGTGAAGGCAAGGATAAAAGGAATATGGCTTAAAAGCTTAACAGACCTCACACTTAACAGGACTTAACTTATACCTTTACCTTAACTGACACCCTAAATTTCACAATTTAGCAAAAGAAGAGCACTTAACCGTACTTACCCTAACCTATAACCTATGACTTCGCAGTTTAACAGAGGAAAACATTTAACAATATTTATCTTAACTAATAAATTAAATTAAACATAACAATTTAGCAAAAGAACAACTCTTTGAAGCATTTAACTTAGCTCAGATGTCATGACTTAACCTCACTTACAGGCCTGACTGACTCAGCTATCCAAGGCACTCAAGCCCCTCCGAGAGCAGCATTTCTGCCACATTTCCCCAGCACAGAGACTCCTGTGTGCACACAGACACAAAGAGTCAGTGCAAGGCACCTGTGAGAAATTCCCCTGAGGGCAGGGAATGCTCCCTGTGGATCCTTTGGCATCTCCCCAGCGGGTGAAGGGCTGAGCCTGGAGGAGTGGGGGGATCGGCCCAGGCTCCGTCGTTGTTGGGGATCCCCGAGTGCAGCAAACGGGAGAGTTCCCGGCTGGGAGAGGCCCCACTCAGAGGGAGTGGCTGGCCCAGGAGAGCTCCAAGGGCTCCTTTTGGAGCGCTGTGTGCAGGGCCCCAAGAGAGGGGCTTCAGTCCCAGCCATGGTTCATCCTGGCCGCACTTGGCACCAACAGCTTTCTTTGGCAGTGTGAGAACAGGGATGTTGTGCCACTGAGGGAACAAAAACAGTTCCCAGGGCTGCTCCTGCAGAAAGCAGGAGCTGGTTGGGCAGCAGCAGTGGCTGGAGCAGACAGTGTTTGTGATGAGCTGCAGAGGAGCTGAGCCCAGGGGCTGTTGGCCAAGGCCGAGCCCCAAGGAGCATTTCTCAGCTGGCAGGGCAGGCTGAGAAGGGGAGGGAGGAATGCAGCAGCACAGGGCCAATGGAACCAAGGGAGCATTGTGACACTGTGGGGCCATGTGACACCAAGGGACCATTGTGACACTGTGGGGCCTTGTGAGACCAAGGGACCATTGTTACACTGTAGGGCCTCATGGAATCATGGAGAGCACTGTGACTTTGCTGGGCCTCATGGAACCAAGGGGACGGTACCGACACCGTGTGTCTCCATGGGATGTAGGGATCCTCATGACACTGTGAGCCCCCATCAAACCAAGGGTCTATTGTGACACTGCAGGGCCTCCTGGAACTGTGGAGACCATTGTGACACTTTGGGGTCTCGTGGAACCCAGGGACCATTGTGACACTCTGAGACCGCATGGAACCAAAGGTCCCTTGTGACATTTCAAGGCCTCATGGAACCATGGAGACATCATTGAGAGACCTCACAGCCTCATGGAACCAAGGGGCCATTGTGACACTGAGGGGACTCATGGAATCATGGAGACCATTGTGATACTATGAGGATCCATGGAATAAGCAAAGCATTGTGACACTGCGATGCCTCATGGAACCAGTGAGACCATTGTGACCTCGAGGTCCCCACAGAACCAAGAGGACCACTGTGATACTGTGGGGCCTCGTGAAACTAAGAGGCCTTTGTGACACTGTAGGGCTGCATGGAAGAAAAGGTCCATTGTGACATTGCAGGTCCTCGTGTCATCAGCAAAGCATTGTGACACTGGGCAACCAAAGGAGACCATTGTGACATGGCAGGGCTGCATGGAATCTAGGGGCCATGGTGACATTATGGAACTCCATTGAACCAAGGGATCATTGTGACACTGCAGGGCTGCATGGAGCCAAAGCTCCAGGGTGACACAGAGGGGCCTCCTGTTATCAATGGTTCATTGTGGTACTGTGGAGCCAAACGAGACCATTGTGACACCGCAAACCCCCAGGGTCCAAAGGTCATTGTGACATTGTGGGGTCTGGGAAACCAAGGAGACCATTGTCACACTGCAAGGCCTCATGGCAATGTTGAGACCACTGCCAAACTATGGGGCCATATGGAACCAAGGGTCCATTGTGACACTGCTGGTCTTCTTGTAATCAAGAGGCCATTGTGGCCTTGTGGGGCCCCATAGAACCAAGGGGTCATTGTGACACTTCAGGGTCCCATAAAAGCAAGGGAACACAAAACAGATCTGGCTGGTTTGGCCTCCCAGGAGCCACCTGACTGGTCAGGCTGACTTTGGAATGTTGAGGATCACTTCTCATCTGCTACTGAAGCAATGGGGCTGCATCCTTTCTTTCCTATGGAAAAGAACTGCACTTCTCAGCCAGGGGCCCATAATCAGAATTTGGATTGCACCTTCAAAATTCCCTATTGTGACAGACAGGAAGAGATTGTTGGCTCAAAACTTTTCGTGTGCCGGGGAGGAAGGGGCAGGTCCAGCCTTGCCCTGCCCTGGAACCCCAGCCCTGCCCTGCCCTGGAACCCCAATCCCCCCAGAGCCTCTATCCCAGCCCAGCAGTGGCTGCCAGTCCCTGGCACAGCACAGGCAATGCTCCACAGCCACCTCTGCAGCCCCAGCCCAGCTCCTGAGGGACCAAGTGAGCCCAGGGCCCGCCTGGGGGAAGGGCCCAGGAAGACCAAGGGGTATTGAAGGCTGACCACAAGGTGAGCACACATCTTGACCCTACCTCCTCTTGGAATTTCCATCTGAACAGTGCTGGAATCCAGGAGTTGGTAGCTGTGTAAGCACTTCTTGGGATCTTTTTTGTCTTTCTTTGTTTTTGTGTCTTCTTCTTCTGTTTCTGTGCTCCTGAAAATTTTGATTAGCTTAAAATTGCACAGGCTTAGAGTTTGTGAAGTTGAATGGGGCAAGTTAATGCTTTGAGAAGTGGTTTTGGTTGCTTGAATGTTTGTCGTAGTTTGACATGAGAAGAATTTTAAAAAGTACAAATATACCAAACTTTTTGTGTAACTGACAATCTGTTAAAGCTCTGAGATACTGAACATGCCTCTGTGAAACACAAATGTTAAAGATGAAAAATCCCAGGAACCTCCTCCTTCTTTTCCAGTCAACAAAGATGCAGCGATCCCCAGCCCTCATCTCAACCAAACCAAACCAAACCAAACCAAACCAAACCAAACCAAACCAAACCAAGCAACCCTGCCATGGGCTGAGCCCCTTCCCCCCTCCCCAGGCTGCCCCCCCCATTGGCCCCATTCTGACAAAACCAAACCCAACAACTCCCAAACAGGAAAACAAAAGAGGCTACAAACCTTAACCAGAACAAAGCCAGCCACTGCTGTTAAAATCTTACCAAGTCCCCTCCCTGCAACAAAACTAAAACTAAAAACTCCTACAACTTACAACCCATACAAAATAACCCTACAACTAAAATAAAACACAAAAAACCCCAAAAACCAACCATAAAACCAATCCTAACACAACCCAACCACAACTTCCACCACAAGCTACCAGTGGGTCAGGTGTTAACCCTTTCAATACTTCAATCCTCCCTTAAGTAAAAGAAAAAACAAAATATAAGCATATAACAACCAACAGAAAACCATCAAAATCAGTCAAGAAGAAATTAAATTCCAAAAAAAGAAAAAAAGAAGAAAAAACCCTTTTATCTTAAAACTAAAATCCTCTTATAAAATATAAAGAAAAAACTCTTTTTCTTTATAACTCATAAAGCTATTTAAAAAATTAAATATTCAAAATAATATCAAACAAAAACCTCCATACTAAAATAAACCAATTTTAAAACCCTGTAATTTCATATAAAGTTTAAACAGAAAAAAAAAAGTAATCCAGTATCCCCAAAATAAGACCTCTATTCCCAGAGATAAAAATAATTTTAAAAGTAAATAATAAAAACTTTTACCTTTAAATAACTCATCTTTAAAACAATACCCCATAAGTTGACATGCCCCATCAACAAGCTGTAAAAAAGCCTGTAGCAATAAAACCAACTTCACAATAACAGTTCCCCAGACAACTGTTATCCATGACAAAATTAAAACCACAAAAACTATTTTTTCCTCTTGTAAAAAAACTCCATAACCTTAAAAAGAAAAACTTCTCTCCCTAAGTAAACTAAATAAAGACTATTCTAAAAATAGTAAACTAACTAGAAATTTTAAATTTAAATTCTATACATTATCAGTAAAAAAAAGTTGTAAAGAAAAAAAATGTTGTAAAAAGTTTATTTTAATTCTTACATACTTTTTTTTTTATTTTTCATAAAATTTTCTTTATACTCTTTTAAAATTTAAAGCCTACTTTACTTTTCTCCTAATCCTATCTCTTAGCAAAATATTTACATAATAAATTAACCAACACTAAAACCCACCACACTCATCAATATATTAATTAGGAAATATCAAGAATATAAAAATCTTAAATTAACAAACCAAATCCACTAAAATGTCATAATAAGCCTTTTGCCAAAGTTTCCCTGATTTTTTAAAGTTCCCAGCAAAGGCTGTTTTGTTCTTCTGAGCTGCTGAGAATCTTTTGTTGGTATTTCTCCAGGGAGTCCAACTCAGAGGACACAAACAATTGTAATTCCATTTCAAATGTCTCCTTGAGAGAGTTTTTTAGTGGATGGGGATCAGGGCTTGTGTGTCCTGGTTGGCCCAGCCCAGGCAGGGCTTTCCCAGCCACATCCCACACTCCATTGCCCAGCTGGAGCCGCTGGTGCCTCTGAGTTGTGCTGCCCCAGCCCCAGGGACGCTCTCCTTGTCTGCCCATTCCCCCACGCTCTCTGGGCAGGGATGGCCTCACTGGGGGCTGCTGACATCCTCAGCACCTTGGAGGCTGCTGCTGAATTTTCCTGCTGCAGAGGCTTCTTCAGCCTTCAGCTCTTCAGTGCAGGAATTCAGTGTCCCAGGGCTCATTAACATTCAGAACACCTTAACAAGCCAAGCCTCTGGGGATAATTTGATTTCAGTTTCCAAATCTTGTGTGGTTAATAAGAGAGATTTCAAAAGTGTGTTCAACTGAATATGTTCTATTTAAAAAGACAGTGATAAAACAATTTTAAGTGTCCTTTTTTAGGTTCTTTTTGCCCCCTGTTAATAGCAATCTCCAACTGACATTGAATCCAGGTACTTCCTCCTGCAGTTTGAATAGATATGGAAATCAAGACCCTTCATGCCTGACAATCAATCAGACTCTGTCCCTACCTCTACCCCACCATTTCCCCCATCCAAGCCCTGGCACCCAGAGCAGCCTTGTGCAAATCTGAACTCCCTCCAGCCCAGGCTGCACCTGCAGCTTTCAGCTCATTGGCTCCAATTCCCAGCTGCTTTCCTTGGAGAAGGAGCTGCCCGAGACACAGAGGGATGTTCATTTCTTGTCAGCCAACAAAGCCAAGGGAAGGCACAGCTCCGTCAAATGCAAAAGTCATTCTTCTCCTGGACTCTGCCCTGCCCCTGATCCCCACAGCCTGTCTTCTTTCCTTCATCCCTCCTTTGCCAGGGACTTTCTGGGACAAGGGAGCTCTGCTCTGGCTCTGGAGGGAGGTCCAAGTGCAGCCACTGGAGTGGGAACCACAATTCATCAGGTTTGTGTCCTTTGAGGGAGCAGGAACTGGTGAGACTAAGAGGCACAGAAAGGTTTCTCTTCATGGCCAACATAAGAAATGTGAATATGATGAAATTTAAGAAACATCTAAATCCTTCCCTATTCTCTTTGTGACATCCCAGCAACATCTGACATGTCCACCATCCCCAAGGGATTGCCATGCAGGAAGGATTTAAGACAAAAATATAAGAAGAGGTGATATAAAACTGAAAACTATAACTAAAATGCTGACAAAGTTGGTATTTAAACTTCTGAAAGATTGGGCAATTCCCTGAAGCTGAAAGTATGAAGCCAGTCAAGGGAAACACATTGGAATGACCAGAGAAAAGCCGCAGGAGGAAATATGGGAGCAAGGGGAAGGCCATAGATCCAGCTGCTCTAAATGATGAGATGTCCTTAGGCATGTCCATTTAAACAGGAGAGCTGGAAACACCTGAAGAAATAGAGTAATGAAATATTAGAATGAATATTGGTGGCAATGATATAGGAGAAGATCAGTATTTCTTCCCCTACCATCAGCAGAAGAATCCAGTAGTTCCAGGAAATGTTTGCTCCTTATTGGAATACAGTGTCATTTCTTAAAAGTACTCAGATGATAAAGTGACCCAGATAATAAAGATTTGCTTGTGTATTATGAAACTAACAGGTATTAACACCTGTGCCCCTTTCCAGGCAGACATCAGCTGTGTGCCCATGGACAGGCAGTGCCCCTTGTGCCCTGAGGTGCCCAGCTGGGATTGGATCTCTCTGAGATCACCTTAGGGAGAGCAGAGCACCTTGCAAGCTGCAGGTCCCTGACAGCCCCTCAGGGCTCCTGTCCCATCAACATCTGCTCTGCTCCAGTCTGAAACAGGGCCCAGCATGGTGCTGGGATCATCAGAGAGCTGAGGTGTGTGCTGGAATTCAATGGCCAGCCTTGCTCATTCTGTGATTCTCTGGAACCAGACATAGAGCTGTTGTGAGAGCCTGGGGACAATGGAACCAAGGGGCCATTGCTCCATTGCAAGGACTCTGGGAACTGAGGGAACAATTGTGACACTGTGGTGCCCCATGGAACCAAGGGTCCCTGGTGTCACTGCAGGATCTTGTGTCACCAGGGCTCCATTGTGACACTGCAGCACCAAGGAATTCATGGTGGCACTCTGAGGCCTCATGGAGTCAAGAGGCCACTGTGACCCTGCAGGGCCTTGTGGAACCATGCAGAGCATTGTGACAGAGCAGGACCTGGTGTCATGATGGGGCCATTGTGACACTGCAGGGCCCCATGGAACCAAGGGGCCAGGGCTGCTCCTCAGGGATTCCTGGAATGAAGAAAACATGTTTGACACTGTGGTGGCCCTTGGGACCAAGAGGCCATTGTGACACTGTGGAACCAAGGAGAGCATTGCTGCACTGCCAGACCTCATGGAACCAAGGTGCCATTGTGACACTGCAGGGCCTGGGGGGACCAAGGGCCATTGTGACAGTGCAGGGCCCAAGGATCCAAAGGACTTTGTGACACCAAGGGGTCCCATGGAACCAAAGGGACACTGGGACACTGGGAGGCCTCATGGAATCATGGAGACCGTTGGGACACTCTGGGGCCTCATGGAACCATGGTGACACCAAGTTGTCTGGGAGTGTTGATCTGCTGGAGGGTAGGATGGCTCTGCACAGGGCCCTGGACAGGCTGGATCCAGGGCCAAATCCAACAAGGTGAGGTTTAACAAGTTCAAGTGCCGAGTCCTGCACTTTGGCCACAACAACCCCTGCAGCACTACAGGCTGGGGACAGAGTGGCTGGAGAGCAGCCAGGCAGAAAGGGACCTGCAGGGACTGATGGACAGCAGGCTGGACATGAGGCAGCAGTGTGCCCAGGTGGGCAGGAAGGCCAATGGCTGCTGAACTGGATCAGGAATGGTGTGGCCAGCAGCAGCAGGGCAGGGATTCTTCCCCTGTGCTCAGCACTGGTTGAGCAGCACCTCGAGTGGTGTGTCCAGTTCTGGACCCCCTGAAGTGGGTGATTTGAAAAAATTTGTAGCAGGAAGAGTTAAGAAAGCAAAGGTGAAGCAAAGGAAATGCTGAGGGCAGTTTGGGGGTGGCCTCCAGGTAGCCCTAGCTCTGAGCAACAGCGTCTGCAGTGGGACAGGAAACTCCCAGCTGATGGGAACAAACTTTCTGGCTGAGTGCATAGGCCAGGACAAAGCTGAGTGCTTTCCCTGGTGTCCCCCAGCCCTTGCTGGCCCCAGGGGCTGATGGCATTTGTGCTCCCTCAGGTTCATGTCCCCACACCATCAGCATGGGGGTGCTCCCCCTGCTGTGTGCAATGCAAACAGGGGCTGCTGAGCCAGTGCTGCCGTGTCTGTGCCTGCAAGGATGGGGCACCTGTGTGAGCTGGGGGAGAGGCCAGGGCTGCAGAGGGGGGATGTTGTTGGCAGCTCCATCAGGACACTCTGGGACGCTGCCCTGGGCTGTGCAGCGCACTGGGGATGGATCAGCCCCTGCTCTGCTGCTCCTTCCCGTCTGCCCCAGGGCCCTTGCAGAGCCCCAGCCATGCTGTTTGCCCCCAGCCTGCCCACGGCCAGCCTGGGGCTGCTCACGGAGGTTTTCTGTGCTGAGCATTGGCCTGGCCGTGTTCTTGAGAGAGCCTGGGCAAGGAGCCTGGAGCCCCCAGGGCCTGGCCTGAGGCATCAGCGCTGCCCCAGCAGTGCCCATGGCCTGTCCCTGCTGCAGCCCCGGCACTGCCACCCCCAGGGCTGTGCCCGGCCCCGAGAGCACTCAGGCCCTGCAGCAACACCAGGGCCAGCAGGGCAGCGGGGCAGGGCCACGGCAGCAGCACTGGCAACACCAAGTGCTGCTGCTGCTGGGCACAGCTGCTGTGCCAGCCCTGATCTGCCCCAGCTCTGCACACAGACATTGCTGCTGCAGCTCCAGAGAAGGCAAAAAAAGGAGATCCCTGCAGAAAGCTTTGCCGGGAGATCCTTTAGTTAGCCACTGAGAGAGCCCAGCTCCTCATCAACAAAGTCTATGGCCACAGTGAATGTGGAGAGAAACAAAGTGGGAAATGGCAGAATCAATGACTTTGCTTTGTGGACAATATTAAAAATAGAAAACTAGGGGAAAGAACCTCCAAAATAAAAAGAACAATATGTATCAATGATGAATTTTATTACAAGTGATTTTAGTGTTTCTGAAATTTTCTGGTCATCAGTGTCCACACTGCAGCCTTGAGCTCCTGGTTCCTCAGGCTGTAGATGAGGGGGTTCAGGGCTGGAGGCACCACCGAGTACAGAACTGATACTCCCAGATCCAGGGATGGGGAGGAGATGGAGGGGGGCTTCAGGTAGGCAAATACAGCAGTGCTGAGAAAAAGGGAGACCACAGCCAGGTGAGGGAGGCAGGTGGAAAAGGCTTTGTGCCGTCCCTGCTCAGAGGGGATCCTCAGCACAGCCATGAAGATCTGCACATAGGAGAAAACAATGAACACAAAACAACCAAAACCTAAACAGACACCAAGCAATGAAATCCAAATTTTTCTGAGTTGGGAGTGTGAGCAAGACAGCTTAAGGATCTGGGGCACTTCACAGAAGAACTGGTCGAGGGCATTGCCATGGCACAGGGGCAGGGAAAATGTATTGGCTGTGTGCAGCAGAGCATTGAGGAAGCCACTGGCCCAGGCAGCTGCTGCCATGTGGGCACAAGCTCTGCTGCCCAGGAGGGTCCCGTAGTGCAGGGGTTTGCAGATGGACACGTAGCGGTCGTAGCACATGATGGTGAGCAGAGAAAATTCTGATGCAATGAAAAAGGCAAAGAAAAACACCTGTGCAGCACATCCTGTGTAGGAGATGTTGCTGGTGTCCCAGAGGGAATTGTGCATGGCTTTGGGGACAGTGGTGCAGATGGAGCCCAGGTCGCTGAGGGCCAGGTTGAGCAGGAAGAAGAACATGGGCGTGTGCAGGTGGTGGCCGCAGGCTACGGCGCTGATGATGAGGCCGTTGCCCAGGAGGGCAGCCAGGGAGATGCCCAGCAAGAGGCAGAAGTGCAGGAGCTGCAGCTGCCGCGTGTCTGCCAGTGCCAGCAGGAGGAAGTGCCTGATGGAGCTGCTGTTGGACATTTGCTGTCTCCGGACATTGAAACCTTTTGAAGAAGGAATGAAAGTGATACTTGAGGGAAGATTTCTCACAGAAAAGTCCAAGCACTTTCTCATAGACCCTTTCCTGACACTAAACACCTCCCCTTATTGCTCTGTCTCACAGATCTTCCTTCACCTTTGTTGCTGGAGCCCTGATTGCTGCTGTCCAGTGTTTGTGAGGAGCTGGACCTTGACCTGCAGGACACCTGGGAGTCAGCCCTGACCCCCAGTCAGTGCAAGGGAACAGTGAGGGCAGGGGACCATCCTGGTGTTTAGACGTGGATAAAGAATCTTCTCCTAAAGCAGAGGAGCTGCCTGGGTGAAGGGATGGAGATGGCAGGAGGCAGAACAAGAGATTCTGCTGCACTGTGGAAGAACAGAGAGTCCAGGGAGGCAGGAGGATTGTCTGAGGCTTAGTGCAGACTGAGGGGAGCTGCTCTGTCCCTCTCTCCTGTTCCAGCTGCCCTGGACTTGCACCTTTCTGAGATCCACTCCCGTGTTACCCTGGACAGCCAGGAGACACTGCTGAGAGCAGAGGGATCCCTGGCACACAAAGTGGCTCCTGCCTTTGCCAGAGTCAGCAGAGTGGGCTCATTGCCAGCCTGCCAGGCTGCCCTGCCCAGAGCTGCCCGGGCACAGGGAGCTGGGACACCCCATTGCTGTGCTCAGCCTGCACAGGAGGAGCCCAAGGGCTGGGCCTGGCCCTGCAGCTGGAACTGCCATTGCAGAGAGCCCCTGAGCAATGGCAGCAGCAGCTGGGCAAGGCAAGGAGAGAGAGAGAGCCGGGCCTGAGGAAAAGCCTTTCCCTGGGCAGCCCTGGCCAGCCCCTGGCAGGCAGCAGCAGGGCAGGACAGTGGCCCTCAGGCCCTGGTCAGCAGGGAATGGGCACATGGCCGCAGAGATGCCCTTCATCTCTGGGGCTGCTCTGCCGGCCCAGGAGGGACTGAGGGCCCCGAGCCCCCGGGCTGAGGGCTGTGCTGGCTGCCAGGGGACACAAGAGCTGTGCTGCTCAGGGCAGTGTGTGCCCTGCAGGCCAGGCCCGGCAGGTGCCACATCTGCCCTGCAGCAGGGCTTCCCTCAGCACTGCCTCCCTCCCTGCCTGCCCACGGCTCTGCTGCTGGAGCTGTCCCAGCCCCAGCTGCTCCTGTGGCCCCGGGCTCCTTCCCTGCCACAGCTGCCAGAGCCCAGCCCAGCCCCTGGGCCAGCCCTGCCCTGCAGCTGCTCGGCCCTGCAGGGGTTAAAGAACAGCTCCCCCAGCCTGGGCACCATGGAAAGGTGATGCTGCATGGATCTGGAGGCTGGGCAGGTGCAGGCACTTGCTGAGGTGCCCAGGAATCCTCAGCGTGATGGTTTAAGAGCCTCAGCCCCTGCTCTGCCCTGCACAGCTGAGTTTCCATTGCTACCAGGCTGAGCTAGGAAAAGGTGGGAGCAGAGATTCAGGAAAGCAGAGACCCAAGCAGGAAACTCCTGCCCTGAATGAGCTCATGAAAAGTCCCCTCAGAAGGGGAGCCCCGCTCTGCAGCACATCCCCCTCCTCCTCCCCCTCCTCCGCCTCCTGTGCCACAGAGAAACTGGGAGAGTCCTCCTGACACATCCCCCAGGCTGTGGGCTGTGCTGGCTTCAGGAGATGCCTCCAGGAGCACAGGGGACATTGCCCTGCACCCACACACTCACCATGCACAGGGCTGTGAAGATCTTTCCCCAAGTGCAGTCTCAGCTCAATGTCTTCCCAATCCTGATTGCCTTCAGCCTGTCTCTGCCTGGCTCCTGTGCCCTCAGTGCCTGCAGGCAGAGCCCTCAGCCCTGCTGGGCTGGGAGAGGAGCTGGCCCTGGCAAGAGCTGTTCCTTTAAAGCTCAGCAGCACAGACACAGCACAAGGACTTTAATGAGCCTCTTGGGGATTTGGTGTTGTTTACATCAGACTCAGTCCCTGAGAGAGTGTTCAAAAAACTTCTCAAAAACTCAAACTTAAATTGAAACTCTGAAGTTTCTTGAAGTTTTAATGGGTTCCACTGAGGGACAAAACTCTGAAAGTGTCCCCAGGTTCCAGGTAGAGCAGATCACTGGAGGCAGTCATGACAGCTGGGGACAAACAAGGCCAAGGTGTCTGTGGTGCTGAGCAAAGCTGGATGTGTTTGAGCAATGCAAAGGGCCAAGGGCTGAGCCCCAGGGCCTGGCCAGGCAGATGCTGTCCCTCCCTCCTTGCTCAGGGCTCTTGCCGGGATGGGCACTGGCATGTGGGGATGTGCAATGGCAAGGGCAGGAGCATGGGGCGGCCCCTGCCAGGCTGCTGAGCAGGGACAAGGAGGCCATGAGGCCCCAGGCCTGCAAGGGTCACTTGTCTCCTGCTGCTGCCTCAGGCCCAGGCCCAGCAGCCATGGCCAAAGTGCTGCCCAAGTTGGCTCTGGCAGGGCTGTCTTGCAGCTGCTGCACATGCCTGTGCCCTGTGCAGCCCAGGCTGTCCTACGCTGTCCCTGCCCTGCACCTGTCAGAAATAAGACTAGGCCAATATTCAGGCAGCAATCAATTTATTAATTAATAAAGTAAAGTTTTAGCGATACGGTGTTGGCTACAGTGGGGGAAGTTTTCCATGAAACTGCACGCCGATAGTTAGGCTTACAGGTATTTATAGGGGTAGTCATAAGCTTTTTCAGCAGTTTCTATTCCCAAAATTTTGTCACAATTCTATACATTATTGTGATTTGGTTTTTCTCAGGATGTATCTCAGAAAAGGAGTATCCCCAGATGGTGGTGGTCCAGTTTCTGAAAGAAGGAATAAGTCTCCCATCTGGTGAGGTCCAGTTCTCCAGTTCTCCAGGTGTGGGTCCACCTTTTAATTGCAGAGACTATAAATCTCATAACAGTGTTGTCCAGCTTCCCTTGGTCGAAAATATAAATCCTGCAGTTGATGTTCATCTTCCTTTGTCTAGCTGCTTTTCTCTGTTTTGTTAAGGCGTGAGATAAGCTTGCTTCCTTTATCTATATTCCAAAGCTATAGTTTCAAAGATACAAGAAATATTCTAAAATTATACTTCAAAAGATTATTATTGCAGAACTCTTTAAGGCTTAACTGCAAGCAAAGAGCAACATCCTTAACGCTTTAATTCAAATGCTCCGCAATCAACCAAGGTTAATTACAAACAAAAGATAGGTTCAAAGGCCTTCTTCCATGCTTTACTTTCCTCAATTATTATTAGAATTCGCAACTGTCCAATTTTCAGTCTCCACACATATCACAGTCACAAATACACTCATTGCCTGTTTGTACCTGACACAAAACACAGCTTTGTATTTCACACATGTCACAGCTGGCACTTGAAATATTGGATGTCCTCCGGCCAATACAGCATGGGCGATATTCCATCTTCCAGAGGCTGCAAGATCAGCTCCGCAGGGCATGGAGGACTTGGTGTTGTCTGTCAGAGCTCAGCTGGGTGCACTGCAGGAGGTCTGAGGAGAGCTGATCCTGGAGGCTGTCTTTGCTGGGGCAACTTGAACCAGAGGGAACTTTCCTTTTCTTTAAGATTTTTCTTTTCTTCTTTTCAATTTTTTATCTCTATTGTAAATAATAAATTATTGTGTAAATATAATTCTATCTATTGTTACATATTATAGTTACTGTAAATAAATAAATTCTAGAATGTGTTATAATACACAGACTGCCAGGAGCTTTTCTTTGCTGCCCACGGTCTGAAGGGCAAGAGGCAGGAAAGGGTGAGAAAAAGGGAGCTTGTGCTCAGCAGCACAACAGGCTGAGGGGTGGTGAGGCCCTGAAGGGGGAAATAGGTGCCTGGGCTCAGCAAGCTGCCCAGGCGTGCAGTGTTGCAGGGGAAATGGCCAGAAGCCCCTGGGCCTTTGGTGGTTCTGCTGAAGCCTTTGTGCTGCTGACAGAGCGGCTGGGCAGGGGCCGGAGCTGCGGGGATCCCTGTGAGAGCGGTGCCTGGAGATGGCCACAAGCCCTGTGCCAGGCAGCAGCCGCCATCCGTGTCCTCCTGCCCGTGTGCTGCTGGCTGGATTGCTGAGGGCTCCCAGGTGCCTCTGGATGGGGCTCCTCTGGAGCTGCTGTGGGGCTGCGGCACTGCTGCCGGGCAGCTTGGCCGGGCTGGGGCAGCCCCTGAGGGGCTGAGGCGCTGGCAAGCCCTGAGCAATGGGCTGTCAGAGGCCACTAGCAGCCCCCTGGCAGCCGCCTCGTTCCTGCCAGAGTTGCCTTGCAAGACGGATCCTGGGCACTCTGGAACTGACAGCATCAGTGGTGTTGGAAACCCAAATGCACAAAAATCTCAGACCTTTGGTCCTGTCAGCAAAGCTTAGAATGAAACACAGGATTTGATCTGAGACCTTGGAAAGGGCTTCCAAACTTAGGTGCTAGAAGCGAGAATGTGGATTTCTAGTATATTATAGCAGAGCCACGGGGAGGAAAGTTGAAGTGGAGGAAAGTTTAGAGTTTTAGGGCTGAAGATCTAGAAAAAATAAAAGTAGACAGTGGTAAACAAGAAGCTTAGGATGCAGTGCTGTAGGTTTGTGTGTCATAACATGATTGGCTAAGGAAGCTTACACTGTAGCATGAGTCCATAAGACGAAATATTGAAGGATTGGCTCAAAAACATAAATATCCTTGTTGGCAGTGTCTTCTTGGCCAAGAAATCCTTCAAAGCCCTTGTAACTACAAGTCTCGCGGCCTTGTGAGCCATGCGGTGGAGATGTGAGCCAAACTCACCCTTCCTGGCTATGGAGAAGAGAAGAAAAAGCAATGGCATCATGTAAAAAACTCAGAGGCCCGCTCTCTAGCTCGTTCCAAACTCCTTCAAATCCCCCAAAGTGGGATTTGGCTACAAAGAGATGACAAGGACTCTTAGTGCTGGCTCTTTGACTCCAGAGCAGCTTCTTTGGAATCTTTCACATAACCCTGTGTAATTATGTGCCAGAAATGGATCATTTGATGAACCTTTCCCAAGTGACTTGCATGGAGGTTTGTTTGAAGGGTATTTGAGGAGAAAGGCTCCCAGCAGGGGTCTGGGCTTTGGCCTAGCTGCGTCCCCTGCTGATTGTGAAGTGTGCCATCAGCTGCAGGGCCTTCTGGGCTAAAAATAACATCAAGTCACTTGGACTTGTTGTGTGTGGCCTCTAAGAGCTGGACCCAATTTCGGGGCAAATTTGGAGACCTCATCTATGGGTGGATGGAGCACCTAGGATTTTTCCAGTTCCTGGAAATGGTTCTCCAGGTCCCTGGTGTAAAACGAGGCTCCCCAGCAACTGTGGATCTTCAAGATGATAAACAATTGTCTTGCTTTAAAGAGAGGAATGTCTGCTAATGAAGGCAGAAAGCTTCTCAGAAAAGGAAAATGTAAATCCCCTCCCTTCAAATGATTCTAATTTAGAAATTCAAATGCTTTCAGAGAGAGATATGGGGATAGGACTGAGCCCGCAGAGCCAGGCAGCATTTGCTGATGGTCTGAGCCCTTCCCAAAGATCCTGTTGGGCTGTCTTAGACACCTGGGGCCAGGCATTCCTTCCAAGCTGGGCCACTTTGGCTGGGCTGGGGGCAGCCCCAGGCCAGAAGGCAGTGTGGGCAAGGACCCTGGGTGGCACGCTGCAGCACGGTCACTGTGGCATGGAACAGAACCCGGTGACCAAAGGCCCTTTGTGACACGGGGGAAATAAAAGCTTGCCCGGATGCTCGGAGCACACAACGGGACAGGACAGGACAGAGCAGTGCTGTGAGGAGCCCCCGCACAGTGCACTCGTTGCTGTCTGACCCGGAGCCTTTCCCAGGCGTTATTCCTGCAGCTGAGCTCGAGGCCAGAGCTCAGGACTTGGTGACCCGTGGCCTTGCCGAGGCTTCTCTTCTGGTGGTGCCCTCGAGGGCAGAGTGTGGCACTTGGTGCCCCAGAGGCATCTCCCATCCCTGCCTCCGGTGCCCTCGAGGCCCGGCCACAATCCTTGGCAGGAGTGTCCTGTCCTTGTGGCAGGAGTCCTCGGGACCAGAGTGCAGGACTTGCTGTCCTGTAGCCTTCCCGAGGCTTATGTCTTGAAGGTGCCTTCCAGGCACAACTGCAAGGTTTGCTGACTCAGAGATTTTCCGAGGCATCTCTCCTGCAAGTACCAACAAATCTAGTCACCAACATGGAGCAGAGACCCCTGAGAGTGCCCAAGGTGGCCTGGGGGGAAGAGGAGGAAGAAGGTCCTGGAGCTGCCCCAGCACAGGACACCAAAGAGGTGGTGCCATTGGAGCTGCTGCAGGAGGGTGAGTGGCAGAGCTGGGCCACAGGGCTGGTGCCTGCAGCCAGCTTGGCACCTTTGAATCCCATTGCATCCCATTGCATCCCATTGCATCCCATCCCACCCCATTGCATCCCATCCCATCCCATCCCATCCCATCCCTTCCCATCCCATCCCATGGCCATAGACAGGATGGAAGGGAGGTTGGGCAGACACCCCGCAGGGGCCCTGCTCCATCCCCTGGGCCATCCCGGGGCTGTCCCTGCCTGGGCAGCGCAGGGCTGGGCTGTGTTCTCCGGCCTCTCCCGCAGCCCCTCAGCTCTGGCTGCGCTCGCTCTTTGCCAGGTGCAGTCCTGGAGCGCACACGAGAGCAGGACCCCGCCCGTGGCCTCTTCCGCACAACAGCGCAGGTACCTGCAGCCATCCCCACCTGGGCTGGGCCTGCTGGCACCGCGCTTGGAGCATTCCCTGTAACATCCTTGCCTTCTTGCCCTTCTCCTACAGCTGGTCTCCTAATTCATGAAGAAAATTCGGGCAGAAGAGAGCAGCACCATGGGCACTGGGCTTAGAGTATACTCACATATCTTAAAAACCAAGACCAGTGCTGCCCTGCTGGATATGCTCGTAGAGGAGGGCTTCTCCAGTCCCAAGCAAGTGAGCAGCCTGTGGCCAGAATTTGATCCTCCCAGGAATTGCTTGGCCTGCCAAGCCATGCCCGCTGGTCACTGTAACTCTATGAGGCCATGGCAGTGTGGTGGGAAGGGAAGCACTTCTCTGGGGAAGCTGGGGACATTCCTCCCTCTGGCAGCTTTGCAAGTGTCCTGGGTTGGCTGTATGATGCTTTTATCCCCAATCGTCTTGTTCTGTTTGTGCCAAATAGTAAGTTTTGCACCTTTAAGACTTATTGCAGACAGTGAAGGGGGAGAGAAAATGCAGTTTTTTTCCCTCCAGATACTCCTGTCACTCCCCCACATTCCTTCTGCGGGCCGGCGGTTGTTGTCTGCAGAAGACGACGCACAGAGCGCTTCTTGGCTTTTTAGTTAGTTTTCAGCTAGCTGAGGCAAAGAAGTTCCCTGGACTGTGTGTTTTTTTTTTTTTTCCCTTTTTCTTTGGACCTTTTTTAACTTGCTCTGGATTGAACACTCAGGGAAGCACCGGCAGCTCACATTTCTGGCCCACCGGGCCGGGCCTACCCTGCGACATTTCCAGCACTGCAGGGACGGATCAGAGACTGAGTGAGCTGCAACCCAGGGAGGGGGTTTTCTCATTGTTTGATATTGTTTTAGTTTTATTGTTTAATAAACACGTTTTTTTCCACCTTTCTCCAAGGAAGTACTGTTTTCCTCCCGGACCAGTTGAGGGGGGGAGCGGCCGATTGGATCTGTTTTTTCACTGGAGCTACTTTGGGGAATTTTTCCCCCAAATTTACTCTAAACCTGGACAGCTACATAATTGGCGCCCAGACGTGGGGCTGGAGAATGTGGAAAAAAGCTCTATTAATTGTGTGTTTGTGGTTGTTAAAGCAGTTAGTAGACATGCTGTTTGGATCCATAATGTCCTTGGGGGTGAAAGCCTTCATGTGGCTCTAGGCTCAAGACCTTTTTGAGATTTCAATGCCTTTCTTGTCACTAGGAATATGGTCCATAACACGTAATTTTTGCGGTACAGGGGTACGGATTGGAATAGCTGTTGTGCTGGCCTTGGTGAAAATGATTTATAAAGCGTTTACAAAGATACTGGCGTCTGTTTACAACATGTATGGTTTATGGTTCCTTCATCCTACCCTGCATCCCAATTCCAGTAGTACATTTTAGGAATTTATTAGTAATTACACTCAGTCTAGTAATTACACTCAGTCTGGTACAGGAGGAGCTGAGAATATGGCTTTCCAGCCTTTCTTTTCCTTCTTCTCCTCTGGATCTGTGATGTCACTTTTTGAGAATGTTCAATTTCCCCTGAATGTTAAAGAGACCATCCTTCTGGTATTTAATCTGGTAGGCTTCCTCTATGTTGTCTGTAGCCTCTCTAGAGTGAGGGCTGAGATATCCAGAGGAGCTAGTGAGACCCCTGACCCAGAATCAGATGCAGGTGTGAAAAATCCTGAGTGGTGTGGAGAATGGGAAAATATAGGCCAAACCCTGAAGGAATTTTCTGATCCTGTAGACTGGGATTTTCCACGGGAACAAATTCAGAACCCAGCTGAGGTGGGGAAATACCTAAAAGAGAAGTGCCATGACGATTCTAAGGAGAAAAGGCTCATTGCAATAAGCTGGGCCCTGGCCTATGCTTATCGCACTGTGTTAGATAGTGTAGGGCAGCAGAGAGAGGCAGGGGGGCAGGGAGATAAATCAGCCATCCCAGTCACTCAAGCTGTACCCAACAGCCCAGACTCGAAGCCAGCAGCCAAACCAGACAGTCAGCCTAAGCCAGCATCTAAACCCATGGCTGTTGCTACCAGTACTAGAAGTGGGAAATGCACAGAAAAAACTGATCGACCAGCGGATGATGACGATGATGATGGTGATACAGGAGAAGGAACCTCGATGCCTCCTGACATAAAATCAGGAGTCAAAGCAGCAGGTGCAAGATCAGACGCAAATACTGAGTCCTTTTCCCTGAAGGACCTTCGTGGCCTACGGAAGGATTACACCCGATGACCTGATGAATCCATAATTAGTTGGTTAGTCCGTCTCTGGGATGCTGCAGGCGAGGCTACAATTCTGGATGGCACTGAAGCGAGGCATTTGGGGTCCCTGTCACAGGACCCTGTCATCGACCAAGGAGTGACGAGGGGGGCTAATCCACGCAGCCTCTGGTCACGGGTCTTGGACAGTGTTGCACAAAGATACCTGTGTGCAGATGATCTTTATATGCAACAAACTCAGTGGAAGACCATAGAGCAAAGGATCCAACGCCTGAGAGAAATGGCAGTGGCAGAGATTATCTTCTCAGATGACGAGACAACTAAGAACCCAGACCTTGTACCATGCACGCCTGTGATGTGGCGAAAACTTGTGCGACTTGGGCCACATGAATATGCTGCTGCCTTAGCCATAATGAAGAGGGATGAGAGGGAAGAGACTGTGCTGGATATGGCAAGGAAGCTCCGAGCATATGCAGATGCTGTGCATGGCCCAACACATGCCAGAATCTTAGCGGTGGAAACACGTCTGCAGGAATTAGAGGATAAGATAGAGGAGAATCATAAGAAGCTCAGACAGGAGATTAAAGAAGACCTTCTCCAAGTATCGGCAGTACAGATCAGAGGTTCTGGTATCCAAGGCAGACGTTTCCCAGGTGGTGAGAGACGGTACACCCACGAAATGAGCTGTGG
>WSPJ01000146.1:0-32500 GCA_009764595.1 Geothlypis trichas
TGGGGATTTTTAGGGGTGTTTTAGGTATTTTTTTTAAAGTAGGGTATTTTCAGTGTATTTTAACAGTATTCTGAGGCTATTTTTAGGTTTCCATGGGGTTTTTAGGACATTTTGAAGATTAGGGGATTTTCAGGGAAGTTTTAGGATTTTTTAGGGTCTTTTCATGGCACAACACATGGAGGCTGAGGGGCAGCTTGAGGGGCACTGGGGGCTTGAGGGTGACAGAGGCTGGGAGCTGAGGGAGGAGCAGGGAGAGGGGACAGCGGGTGACACACAGAGATGCTGAGGGTGGCAGGGGCAGCTGGAGGGTGACACAGAGAAGCTGGGGGCTGAGGGGCAAAGGAGAGGGGTTAAGGGTGACACACAGGAGCTGAGGGGCAGCTGAGAGGGGGCTTCACCCTACCTGTGCGATGTGCAATGTCCTTTGCACCCCTAACCCTTAAAATGCTGAAAAACTCAGAGCTTCCTTCAAGTGAACCCTTTAACACGAGGAAATGGCGCGGCTTTTCCTTGGAGCTTTGTTCCGTGCCCAGGTGCAACCGAGCACGTTCCAACCATCCTTCCTTGAGAGACCACCCTGCGAACCCCCCACCGCCCCCGGCAGCTCAGGTGTGCCCAGGTAACCCCCAACAACCGGCCCCAGCAGCAACTGCCGCCCCCCCCACCCCGCGCCGTTCAAGCGCACGCAGCTCACCCCGAGCTGCCCACGCTCCCCGCGGCAGGGCAGACGCCCACGGCTGACCCTGTCCCTGTCGGCGTTTCGGCTCAATCCCCCGGCCCCGGCACAGCACCTCTTGCGCTGCAACTGGGGTGCCCCAGCCCACCCAGCCACCCCGTGCCGGCGCCGCGGCGTAGCTCCGTGCCCGCCGCCGCTCCAGCCCAGCCTCCCGTCAGCGCCGTCCCTGCCCGCGGGCCGGCAGCCAGCCCAGCGCGGCTTACGAGCTCCCAGCCGCTGCGCGCCGCGCTCCAGCCCCCGACTAGCCGAACGCTCGCCAGCACCGCTCTGCAGCAGACTCCCGCCTCCCGCCGCCCCGGGACCACCTCCCGCTGACGAGGCCGCCCCGCCACCGCCCGTGGTCGCCTTCCCGCTCGTGCCGCCGAGCGGCCCCGGGACGAGCCGTGCCTTCCCCACCGCGGCCCCCCGCTTCATAGCTCCTGGATGGCGAAGGTCCGCCGCCTCCGGCAATCACGGATGTCCCGTCGTTCCCTTCCACGACCGCAGTCGCAGCCCCGGCCCCGTTTCCGCAGCTCCGTCCCCTCCGGCACCCAGGCCGCTGCCGCCACGCGCCGACCGCCATTATGGTTAGTGACGCAACAACGCATACGCAGGTGCTACAACCCCGCACCAGCAATATCACTCCGCGCCGCGTCATCCAACCACAGCGCCGCTTCCGGGATCAGCCGCGCGCATGCGCGGTTCGATCCCCACGGCCCCCGCCGCAGACCCCCCCTGCCACTGCCTCCACCGCAGCTTTGGTGCAGCCCGGTCCCGGTTCCGAGCCGAGCCCGCTCCCGGTTCCGAGCCGCTGCACGCCGCTGTCCAGCCACGGCCGGCATCCCTGCGCCCTGTCACGCCGCTTCCGCCTGCCATCGGGTCTACACACGGCACCACAGTCGGCGAATACTGCAGCGCCTTGCATGTATCCTTCCGCGTCTCTGGCTCTTATGCTTTTACTCTCTTATGCTTTTACCCTCTCACCCTCTCTCCTACCCCTCTCTTCTCTCAGGCCTGCTCTGAGCTGTGGCTGGCAGCTCCCAGCAGGCCCCTGCCCCCTTTGCAATAAACCCCAAGTTCCACGACCTGGCTGCAGAGATCTCTCGTCTCCGTCCGTCCTGACAGTGCTACCTCCCGATGCTCCTACAGGTAGAAACTCACTCACTGGCAAGGAAAAATCCTTCCAAAGCATTTTTTTCTATTTTTATCCTCTGAGTGTCCCACTTCTTTTGCTAAATTTCTACAGATTGGAGCTCAAATTACCATTTCTGACCAGCGCAGAGACAAATGATGAAACATTCCTGAGTTATTCTTACTCTTCATCTTATGGAAGTACCAGCCAGCACTCAATTTGCATTATCTAACCAAAGTAGACATTTCACAAAAAAGCACTTTCCATAGCAATATTGAAAAACTATAGATTGAGGTAAAACCATCAAGTTTCTGCCCTCACTGGTGCAAAGTCACATGTTGTTTGAAGAGCATCCCACTGAATTTTCTAAAGATGTGTAAATGTGTCATCTGCACCACAGGAGATAAAGCAGGGTGAAAACACTGAGCAAAGTTACTGTTAGACAGTTAGTGTTAGCAGTTAACAAACACAAGGTTCATCAACCTTGCAATGGAAGCTTGCAGAAACCTTTCAAGGCTCATCCAATAAAGCCCTGTGGCACTTTGTTCTTCCCCCTCCTCCCAAATCTCCATCTGTCTGAGCCAGCATCAGCAGGAAATTTTGCATGGAAGCTTGCCAAATAAAATAGCTATATCCTCTGCCATTAGTTTTAGAGAGTTCTTCAAAAACAGGTTGAAAATTATTTTATCTATCATTTTTAGCTGTGTCCTAAGTTAGGGATGGGCCAAGTCTTGTGTCTTTGTCTCACAGAAAGGTGGTTCACGTGTCCTTTAATATCATATTAAAGTTCTGAAAAAGCCCCAAGAATACCCAAAAACACCCCTAACAATTCCAATTAGTAGTAAGACAGCCATTAAAGCACCCTAAAAAATTATTTTTAAATCCTGAAAAAGCCCTAAATGTATTCTAAACATTTCCAGAGAATTCCTAAAAAACTCCTACAAAAAAAACCCCAAAACCAACAACAACAAAAAAACCCCACCAAACTAAAATATCCTGAAAAATCCCTGAAAAATCACCTAAAAAAACCCCCTAAAAATTGTTCAACCCCTACCTGTAACACTGTGGCCTCCAAACATGATCTCTACCTATTAATTGGGGTAACTGCCTGCACCTGCTGAGAGGGTTCTAGGCCTGTCCCATCATGAGGGTTGCACCTGTACCCCAACCCTACCTGATACCCTGTGTCCTTTGCACCCCAAACCCTCAGTGTGAGCTCTCCACCTGTCAAGTCCCCCCCCATCTTTGCCCCTCAGCCTGCAATGTCTGTGTGTCTCCCAAAGATCCTGGCTGGGCTCCCACATGCTGCTGCAGGGAGTAGCCGGTGGGCGGTGGGGGAAGTTTGGGATGGGGCAGACCCGGGATGGGGAGGGGTGAAGGGAGGAGTGAGTTTTTTATTATCATTCCATTCCTTTCCTTGCTAGCCTTCTGATGAAATCTTTTCTTCTATTCTTTTAGTATAGTTTTAATACGTAATTTTCTTTTAATATAATAAATAGTTTTATACATTTATATACATTATATTAATTAAAATATTATATATAATTTATATATATATATTATTAAATATATATTATATATATTTAGTATATATTATACAGTATAATATTTATTTAATATTATATATATTTATATATAGTATTATATCTATGTATTATATAATATTATATATATTTAGTATATATTATATAGTATAGTATAGTATATAAATAGATATTATATATATTTATTATATATTATATACTTATAAGTACATATAATTAAATATATTTCTATATATTTAGTATATCATTTATTTATAATATAATAAATCAGCCTTCTGAAACGTGGAGTCACGATTGTCATCTCTTCCCTCGTCCTGGGACACCCCTGCGAACACCGCCACACCCCTGTGACGCCCCGTGTCCATCCCCATCCCATGCGGGAGTTTCCCACCAGGCCCAGCGGCCGGACTACATCTCCCAGCGGCCCCCGCGGCTCCCGCGCACGCGCGGAGGGGCGGGGCCTCCGCCATCTCCTCTGTCGTCCATGAGCGGCGTGACCGGGGCGGGCCCGGCGGCTCTTAAAGGGGGCACGGCCCGAGGTGGGGCCCTCTCGGCGCGGGATGGAGGCCGGAGCGGCGCAGGAGGTTCGCGGATGGCAGGGAGGGGGCGGAGAGGGCGGCGGGAGCGCGATGAAGCCGCGGGCATTCCGCGTTGCTCCCGTCTCCGTTCTTCTGTGGCCCCTTCCGCTTTAAGGCCCGGCGGCGGGAACGGGCTGGGGTGGACGGGGGGAGACGGAGGGGGACCGAGGTAACGGCGGGAGGGGGCGGGTCTTAAAAGGGCGTGGTTTGAATCGGGCGTGGCTAATAGGGGTGTGGTTTAAATGGGCGAGGCCCTAACGGACGTTGTGTGGGCGGGGCCAAGACAAGGGGCGAGGCCTCCGGAGATGGGGCTTGGGGGCAGTGCCCGCCCCCCCTTCTTGTGAACCCCTCCCCCTCCCATGTCCCCAGGTCACCTCCTGTGCCCCCCCCCCATAACCCCCCTGTGGAGCCAGGGGACCCCAATTCCTCACCCAATCCCCCGCCATGACGCCACGCCACCCCTTTGTCTGTCCCCACCGTGTCCCCTCTCACCCCCCCAGCACATTCCCATCTCCTCCCGTGTCCCCCCGTGTCCCCTGTCAATCCCCCAGCACATCCCCGAGTCCCCCCGTGTCCCCCCGTGTCCCCTTCCCACGCGGCACCCCCAGACTCCCCTATGGAGCCACCCCAGACTCCCCACCCGACCCCTCGAGGCTCCGTGTCCCCGCCCTGACACCCCCGTGTGCCCCCAGCCCGGGGGTCGCGGGGGTCGCCCCCCGGCCCCGGAGTCCGTGCGGCGGCAGAAGCGCCGGGAGCTGGACGCGCGGCGCTCCAAGTGCCGCATCCGCATCGGGGGGCACCTGGAGCGCTGGTGCCGCCTCAAGGAGCAGCTTGGCTTCGCCCTGCACTCACAACTGGCCCAGTTCCTCCTCGACAGGTCAGCAGTGGGGGCTCAAAACCCACCAAAACCAGCAAAAACCCGCCTCTGGTGGGAAAAAAAATCCGGGTTTTCTGCCTGCTCTCCTCTGTCTTCCCGTGCAGGTACAGCTCGCACGGCTGCACCTGGAGCGCAGGTGAGCTTCCCTTCCCTGTTCCGTGTTGGCATCCAGTGGTTTGGATCCAGATGGAGGATTCCTCTTGGGCTGGGTGCTGGAGGAGCACCTGGAGCTGCTCCTGGGTTTGCTCACCCCACCAAGCACCAGGCAAATCCTCCGTGTTCCCTATTTTGGACATCCCCACTTTTTGGACATCCCCAGTTTTTGGCCTCCCCAGTTTTTCGCATCCCCAGCTCTTTGTTGGATAGCTGTTTCACAATTCCCCTTAACAAGGACAACCCCAAGAGCCCGAGGAAGGTGGACAGGGCCTTGCAGTTGTCCCACCCCCCCACAAAACCCCATTTTGGGGCTGTTTTTCACAGATTTCTTTGTTCCCCCAGGAGAGCCGGAGCAGCTCCAGCCGGCCGCCCTGCAGCGCCTGGTGGTGCTGTCCCACGGCCACGGCCAGGAGTGTGGCTTTGTGCCCGACATCCAGCTGCCAGCAGCTGGCAGCACAGCAGCCCCGCTGGTCTGGGAGTGTGTGGCCGGCCACCGCTTCTCCTGGGGTGGCTCTGGGGTCCCCAAGAGCCCCTCCCGTGACCCGGCCCAGGGGTGCGCCCCCTCCCCAGGCGCTGGGCGCCGGCGTTTGCTCCACAGGGCCACGCTGGGCTCCAAGGAGGCTGGAGAGGAGGGAACGGCCAGGTCACCCCATGGTGATGGGGACTGGGGCCAGGACATGGGAGATGGTGACAGTGGTGGCACAGGTGAGCTCCTCCAGGTCACCTTTCTGCCCTCACCTCCCCTTGATTGCCCCCACCTTCAGCCCCGCTCCCAGTTCCAGTTCCACCCTAGGTTCTCCCTAGGGTGGTTCCAGTTCCACCACCATCCCAGCAGGATCTGCCCCAACCCCAGGCCTCTCCAACACCCCCATCCTTCCCGACTCTCCACCTCTCCCAGCCCTTCCTCACCGCCCTCCTGTCCCCTTCCAGCCCCCCAGGTGTCACTGGAACCGGGGCCTGTGGCAGCAGCTGGGGAGAGGTGAGTGGTGGCACCCACAATCATCCCCTGGTGATGCCAGCGTTTCCACTTGTCCCTGTCTGACCCATCCCTGTGTCCCCAACCTTGTCCAGGTCATTGTCCAGCAGTTCCATCCCGGGGGATGATGCAGAGCCGGGAGCTGAGCCCCAAGAGGAAGAGGAGGAGGATGAGGACTTTGCCAAGGGTGATGACCTGGCCTACACAGATGACCTGCGTGATGAGAACTATCACCCATCCCTGGACAGGTGGGAGAAGCCAGGAGGAGCTGGGAATAGTGTCCTTGTGGGGTTAAAATCAGGGATTTCTGGGGTCAAAGGGCATGGAATTTTGGAGAGGCATCTTCAGACCTGGGGGAGGGTCTTTGCCATGTCCAGCTGTGTCCAACCCTTGTCCTGCCATGTCTAACCAAGTCTAGTCCATGACCAGCCCACGTCTAACCACATCTAACCAACTCATTCCCTACCACATCCAACCCATCTCTCGCCCCCTCAAGCCCCCAGACCCCCTCACCCACCCCTCTCTGTGCCCCTGACAGCGACTCAGAGCCACAGCGACGCCAGGGCCAGCCCAAGGCTCGCAGGAAGCTCATCAAGGAGGAGCAGCCCCTGCTGGAGCAGCCCCTGCCCAGCCCTGGACCCTTGGAGGAGAAAAGTGGACGGATCAGGTGAGTCACGGCAGCCACAGAGGTGAAAGGATGAGGGGAGGGGGTCAGAGGCATCATCTTGTGTGGTTGTTTTATTATTTTATGATATATATGATATTAAAAGAAAATGATATGTTAAAACTATACTAAAAGAATAGAAACATGGAGAATCTCGACTCCATGTTTCAGAAGACTGATTTACTATGATACATATGATATTAAAATGATATGTTAAAACTATATTAAAATAATAGAAATATGGAGAATCTTGACTCCATGTTTCAGAAGGCTGATCTGTTTATTATATATATGATATTTAAAGAAAATGACATGTTAAAACTATACTAAAAGAATAGAAAGGAAGGATTTTATTAGAAGATTAGCAAGGAATAGAAAGGAGTGATAATAAAATCTTGCAGCTGACCAGAGAGTCTGAGACAGCTGGACTGTGATTTGCCATTAATTAAAAACAACTACATAAAACTAATCAAAGATGCACTTGTTGCATTCCACAGCAGCAGATAATTATTGTTTACATTTCCTTTCTGAGGCTTTTCAGCTTCTCAGGAGAAAAGATCTTGGCTAAAAGATTTTTCATAAAATATTTCCATGACAATCTTGGGAGTGTCCAGTGCTGTTGGCCACGGGACAAGAGCTCTGTGTCCCCAAGCGGGGGGTTCCAACCCTCCCCATGACTCTGCTGACTGCAGGGCAGAGATGTCTCTTGGCTTTTTTGGGTGCAAATGGGGGTTTGGCTCACACACATCACTGCAGGGGCTTTGTGAGCCTGGTGTCACCCACCCTGTCCCTTGTGGGTGCTCAGGGCACAAGGACAGGCAGCCAAAGCTGCCATGGAGGGGGATGAAGACCCCCCTGAACCAGACCCATGGTGGGCACTGAAGCCTCCACCAGACTGGAGAGTTTTTGGAGCAGCCCAAAGTCCATCAATCCCACCACAACCTCCTCCACTGATGGATCCAAGGTTTCTCCAGCAGCTCTGTGGCCCGGTGTTGCCAGCTCTCCTTTCCAGGCACACAAAATTCAGTGTTTTGTGCTAAAAAAAGCTTAAATCAGCCCTCAGGACTTCACTGGGGCTTTGCACAAGGGAGGTTTGGTTGGGGCTTGCTCTGTGCACGGCCTCGGATCCTACACACCTCAGCTGGATGGATTTTCTCACACTTTTGACACAAAAAGGGGGTAAAATCCCCCCTTTTTTTCCTGGAATCAGCCACAGCTCCTCCGTCTGCCCCATCCCAAGTGTTTCCCCAGGTGAGTGTTGTCCCTCACAGCTTTGATTGATCCCTTTGGATCTTGCTTTTTTTGGGGATGCTGAATGCCCTCCCCTCTCCCAGCAGCTCCAGAACCACCCCAGATGTGGCTGGAAGAGGGACCACCCTTCCTGGAGACCCAATCCCAGTGAGGGTAACGTTGGAAATTTGCTCTCCCCCTCTCCCTGGCATCGCAGATCCCAGGCTCCCAAATCCCGTGTGAGGGTAGAAAAGTCTGTGTTCCATCTGGGCCATTCTTTTTGGGGCCAAAAGTGAATTAAATGTGAGATTTTTCCTGGTGTTCTTTGGGTTCTTCCCGATTTCCATCCCAAATCCCATGGTCTCCAAATGTGTCCAAAGTTTTATCTGCAGGCTGGTGGCTTTTCTGAGGGGCTTGCAGCGCTCTGCCCTCTCCCAAAGCCAAGCCTAAGCTTCAAGTCAAGCCTTTTTTGGGCTGAGCTTGGTGACACAGATCATATTTTTAATATTTTGGTTCATTTCCCCCCATCTTTTGTCACAGCAAGTTGAAAATGGGAGATAAAATCCTGGTTTATGAGCAAAGCTGGACCTCACCGATGTCAAGGGGGTTCTCCTCCCTTCCCCAGGTAAAGTCACCCTGAGCTGATAAAAAACCTGTTTTCAAGAGATTTGTGACAAATCCCCATGCTTGAGCACCATCCCATGATTTCCCCTCCCCAAACTTTTTAATGGATCTTTCCTTAATTCCAGGGTGAGCCAGGAATAGCTGCTGTTTCCAGGGATCTATGGATGAATTATAGATCCAGCCAGGCTGGGAGCCAATTCCAGTGTCCTGGGACGCGTCCAAACCATGTGAAAAGGGTTTTGTAACAAGCAATAAAGAATTTATTCTTATTTTAAATGCCTGAAATGTGTTTGTTCCAGCATGTCCTGCTGGTCCACAGGGTGGAAATGGGAGAAATGCAGGTCCTGAGGATGATTTAATGTGGGATTTCCTGGGGAATCTTGGCTCTGGGGACAGTGAAGGGACACCAGGGCCTGGCTGAAAATGGCTTTTTCCTCTTGCAGGCAGCCACGGGCGAGTGACAAGGACGTGGCTCAGATCGGCCCCAAGAGGATCAGGTACCTGAGGAAGAGGAGGGAAGGGGCCAGGGAAGCTCCCAGGAAGAGCAGGATGGGCAGGAGAAATCCCTGAAAGGGTTTTTTTTGCTTCCTTTTAAATGATTTCCCGGGTGGGGAAAAGGGAAGGTGGGTGAGGAGGGAGGGAGCTGGGGACAGATCCACATTCCAAAGCTTTTCCAACCCTCCTCCTCCTTCCTGATAAGGATTTTTTCCTGTGTTTTCCTTATCAGGAAGGCAGCAAAGCGCGAGATCCTCCTGTGTGACTTTGAAGGCTGTGGCAAAATCTTCTCCAACCGCCAGTACCTGAACGTGAGCAGCACCTGGGAATCCTGGGGAGCCTGGGTGGGGTCTCCTGGAGCTGGAATTGGTTTTTTTCCCCCTGGCAGCACCACCAGAAGTACCAGCACGTGCACCAGAAAACCTTCACCTGCTCTGAGCCCACCTGTGGGAAATCCTTCAACTTCAAGAAACACCTGAAGGAACACGAGAAGCTGCACAGTGGTGAGAGGGGCATTTCCAGGGGGAAATTCCACCTCCCTGGTGTAATCCAGGTGCAATCCAGGATTACACATCCTCCTGTAGGAGTTACAACTCCCCTCCAGGGACGGTGGCTCCTCTCAGGGATCACACGTCCCTTATGGATCACATTTCCACACTTTGTGTGGATTCCACCTGCTCCCATCAGACTCCCACCTTCCCACCCCTGGGAGCTGTCACTGCTGCCCTTTGCTCCCAGAATCTCTCCCTTATCCTGGAATTCTCCCAGCTCCCAAAGCACATCCTGATGGTTTTCCAGGCTGGACCAGCCCCCGATCCCTTTTCTTTTCCTCCCAGACAAGCGGGATTACATCTGCGAGTTCTGCGCGCGCTCCTTCCGCACCAGCAGCAATTTGATCATCCACCGACGGATCCACACCGGGGAGAAGCCCCTCCAGTAAGTCCCAGTCCCATTTCCAACTTGCCACTAAGTCCCAGTCCCATCCCTGCCCCTCCAGGAAATCCCAGTAAATCCCAGTCCCACCCCCCTCAGTAAGTCCCAGTCCCATTCCTGCAGCTCTGCTCAGCCTCGGGGTCTCTTGCCACCCTTTCCCACCCGAAATCAGCTCCTCCAGCCAAAAGCCAGGCTGAGATTCCTCCCAAGTTTTCTGCCCTTGGAGCTGGCTGTGCCCAGACCCAGCAGCTCCAGGGCGGTGTTTAATTAGGCCCAGCTTAATGAGCTGAAACAGGACCCATGTCCAAGCCATTCGTGCCAGGAGGGCACTGGAGCTTCAGCCCTGGCACGTTCCAGCCCTGAGCGTGGCAGGGCTGCTTCTCCCTGGGGTTTTTCATTCCTTCCAAAATCTAAAATCGCCCCCAGGTGTGAGATCTGTGGCTTCACCTGCCGCCAGAAAGCCTCCCTGAACTGGCACATGAGGAAACACGACGCCGACTCCTTCTACCAATTCCCCTGTGACGTTTGTGGCAAGAGGTTTGAGAAACGCGACAACGTCACCGCCCACAAGAGCAAGAGCCACCCCGGGGGGCTCCCCCAGCCCGAGGGGCCCCAGCAGCAGCCCCCGGAGCCCCCCGGGCCCGTGGAGGCCCTGGAGCTGCTGGGGGCAGTGCTGGGGGCTGGGGGGGACGCAGGGAGGGCCCCGCTGGAGTTTGGGGTGGGGAGTGTTGGGGGGGATCCACCCCAAGGGCAGGAGAGGGGTGAGGGGGGGTCCTAGACGGCTCATCCCCCCTTCAGTTTGGGGGCTGGAGCAAAATTTGGGACGATGCTGGACCCTGCAGGTGCCAAAAATACGTGGGACAGGCAAAATCCCAGTTTTTCAGCCAAATCCTAGACGAAATCCCAAGTTTTCAGCCAAATCCTTTTTTTTTTTTTGCCAAATCTCAGCCTCCCTCGAGCCCAGCATTATTGCCACAAGTGGATCCTCAATAAAGACTTATTTTGGGTAAAAGTGGGATTTGGTGTCAGATTTTTATGGAAAAGGACAGAAAGTGATATTTGGGTGGTTTGGACACAGCAAAATGGGTTGGAGAGGGGGTGGAGACACCAAACACCCAGGAATTGGAGACCCAAACTGGGATGAGAGGGAGCTCCCAGTGAGTCTGTGCCCCCAAACTGGGATGAAAGGCAATGCCCAGTGGGCTGTGCCCCAAAACTGGGAGCTCCCAGTGCTTCAAACTTCTCCTTTAAACTTTCATTTAAAAACTCTGATTTAAACATTAAAAACTCTGATTTAAACATTAAAAAACTCTGATTTAAACCAGAATTTGGACTTACAAATACTTGGAAGCTCCAAGCTGGGACCATTTAGTGGAATTGCAAGTGTCCCCAGAACCCCTCAGTGCTCCACCCCAGCAGGCTGGGGACAAGGACATCTCTCTGTCTCCATCTGCACCCAAGCAGGAGCAGCTTTTCCTCCTCTCTCCCAGCACCAAAACCCCCCAAATTATCACGTTTTAGGGTTGGTTTTTTTTGCACAGCAACTTTTATTTCCCCACTAACAGTGACAGGGCAAAGGACACGAACAGCAGCAGGGGCAAGGGCACGAGAGGAGCGGGCAAGATCACACCTGGAACACAGAACCACCTCCCCAAGCTCCCCCAAAACCTCCCCAGCCCAGCTTTGGGGTGACCCCGAACATCCCAATCCCCTTGCTGGGATCCTGGCACGCCAGGGGCTCAGATTTTAGGGGGAGAGAAGGGGAGATGGAATGAGGAGGGACAGGGGGGAAGATGAGGAGGCAAAAAGGGACATGGGGGGCAATGGAGGGGCCAGGAGGGAAATGGGGGGCAATGGGGACGCGAGGAGGTGGGAAAATAGAGCTCAGAATTTAGGGGGAGATGAGAAGGGGAATGAGGGGGGACAGTGGGGGAGATGAGGAGGCAAAAAGGGACATGGGGGCAATGGGGAGATGGGGACATGAGGAGGGGGGACAATAGAGGAGAGAGGGGGTCACTCAGCGACAGCAGGATGGGCTTGGCCCTTTCCGCAGGGAGGACGGGGTGGGTCAGGATGGGATGGGTGAAAATGACCTGCAAAGCAACAGTGCCCAAACTGGGGGGGACGGACACCACGAGACCCCTCCTCTCCACACGGCATTTTAGGGGCGAGGGGGGACACAAAGCTTTGGCTACTATTCGAAGTAGGATGGGATCAGCCTCTCCCTGTTCCACGGGGCTCCAACTCCAAAGAAAAAAAACCACAAAATGAACTCTACAGGGGGTGTTTAACCAGCAACACTGGGAGGGGGGGGCTCAAGTAGCCCACCCCCTCACCAACCAACACCCCTGAGGAAGATTTTTGAGGGTAAAAAGACTCAAAAACTTTGAACTGCAACAGGAAAAAAAAAAAATCCCCCCTGAACAGCCAAGGGTGGGATTTGGGAAGCAAAGGAAAACCTAAGGATGGCAGGGGGAGAGAGAGGGGGAACACCACCAGCGAGCGGGGCGGGGGCTCAGTTGCAGAGGGACAGCGAGGAGCCCACGTAGAAGAGCCAGAAGAACGGGAAGATCCTCTCGGAGAAGGCGGCGGTGAAGGTGAAGATGGGAGCCATGTTGTCGGCGTTGTAGAACGCCACCCACCCTCCCTCGTAGTCCAGGTACACCCCGATCTTGCGCGGCCGCTCGCACAGCGACAGCGGCGTCTCGGGAGAGGTGAACGCCTGGTACTGATCCCAATTCTTGCCCTTCCAGTTGAGCCCCACCGCCCAGATGCCCTCCTCGGGGGCGAAGTCGACCTTCTCCTTGCGGCGCACGGACTCGCGCGCGGCGCCCAGCACCCAGCTCTCCCCGTCGCCCACCTCCACCTCCCAGTAGTGGCGGCCGGCGGAGAAGCCCTCGGAGGCCAGCACGCAGAAGGCGTAGTCGAAGCGCTTGGGGTGCGCCGGCAGCTCCTGGGGCGCCCCGCGCAGGCGCACGCTGCGCTTGTCCTCCGACAGCACCAGGTAGGGGTTGGCCGTGTCGGGGTCCAGGGACAGCTCGCCTGAGGGGCAGTGGCAGGGTGGGGACGTGATTAATGCAACGTTGTTAATTGTGGTACTGCTATCAATAGCTGCGGTGGTGTTGGCAGGGTCTGAGGATGAGGGTCAGCAGGGAAGGGACAAGAGTGCTGGCTCTGCTTCAGGGGGATTGATTTATTGTTTTCTGAGACTATTGTATTGAATAATACTACTGTAATAAATAATGATTTATTCTTTTATGATACTATCGTGTTAAATAATAATTAAAGAATTAAATTACATATAAGATTTATTCTTTTATGATACTATCGTGTTAAATAATAATTAAAGAACTAAATTACATATAAGATTTATTCTTTTATGATACTATCGTGTTAGATAATAATTAAAGAATTTAATTATAAATAGATTTTAATTAAATTATAAATAGATTATAAATATAATTAAATTATAAATAGATTATAATTAAATTATAAATTCTAATTAAATTCTAAATAAATTATATATTTAATTATATAGTTAAGTTGTATAAATATTAATAAATTATATATTAATTAGTTAAATATGGGTTATTAATTAAATTAAATTATATAAATGTATAAATAAGTATATATTTATTTACATATTTAAATTATAATATATTGAATTAAAACTATAGTAAAAGAATAGAAAAAATTATTTTGTCAGAAGGCTAGCTAAGAATAGAATTTTCTGTGCCCCAAACCAGAGGGGAAGGACTCAGGTGAAGCCACCTGGAGCATCCTGAAGAGCCCACACAGAAGCCAAGCCCAGCAATTCCAACCTTAACCCTTGGAAAAGGCAGGTGAGACTCCCCCAAAGCCCCCAGTCCTGGCAAATTCCTGCATTATCTCTTGGAAAAGGCAAGTCACAGCCCCAAATCCCAGCCAATTCCATGCAAACCCCTGGAAAATAGAGCTGTTATCCCAGTCCCCACGGCCTCACCTGTGTCGTTCTCCAGCTCAAAGCGCAAGTTTTCTGTGGGAAGAGAAGGAAGGAGCTGGATCACCAGGAATGATCCCAACTCCACACTCCCACACTCAAATCCCAGGAAATCCCTTTTCCACCTCTTCCCTGGGATGAGGGAACAACCCAGAGCTCTCCCAGCCAGCCCGGGGGGGGCAATGAGAGCCCGGCTCCATCCCAGCCCTGATTTTGGTGGATTTCCACGTGGGATCCTGGCTGGGAAAGCGTTTTTTTTTTCCAGGAAGGATCTCATCAGGCTCACCCTTGAATTCCAGCAGCACTTCCTTGAGCACCGCGCTCTTCTGGGAAAAACTCTTCAGCTTCTTCTCCAGCTCGGAAAAGCCGGGCTCAGGCTTCAGGAACATCCAGCTCTCCAGGCTGAGGAGACACGGGAGTCAGGGACCCCAAAATCAAGGAATTCCCCCTGGGAAGGGCGGAAATGCCAGCTCCAGCTCCAGCTCAGAGCCTCCAGGTTCACCCAGCTCACTCACCTGCTGCCAGCCGGGACGACGCCCTGGAAAGGGAAGAAAACACAAGGAATTTGTTAGGATCAGCATCTCTCCTATCTCAAGAGATCCCAAAATCCTGCCCAGAAACTGGGAGGATCTCATGAAGGGACTTTTGTCCCCATAAACATATTTTTCTAAGTGGAATTTCTCACCTCATTAATAGAATTTTTTACCCCGTAAATTTATTTCCCCAATAAATAAAAATTTTGACCCATAAATGGAAATTCTTGCTTACATAAATGGAACCTTTTTCCACCCCATAAACAGGACTTTTTTGTCCCCATAAATGGAATTTTTACCCCCATAAACAGGTTTTGTCCCTCTAATTAGGATAATCCCCGATAAATAAATATTTTGACTGATAAATGGAAATTCTTGCCTGCATAAATGGAACCTTTTCCCCCTTTTCTTCACCCCTTTTTTGTCCCCATAAACACAATTTTCATCCCCACAAATAGGTATTTTTGCCCAACACACGAGATTTCTGTCCACGAGTGGGAATTTTTGGAAGCACACAACAGAGTCCCACCTCGCCAGGCGTGCTCCCCGTGCCACTGTCCCCGCCCTGCTCTGCCAGGAGCTTGTCCAGCTGGGCAATGTCCTCGGCCAGCTGGGCCACGCTCTCGTCCCTGCGGCGCCCGATGTCCCTCTCCAGCTCCTCCAGCCTGGAGAGCAGCAGCTGCTCCTTCTCCTCCAGGAACGCCCGCAGCTCCTTGCACTCGGCCACGATCTTCTGCCTCTCCACCTCCGTCTGTTTCTGCAATTCCGGGGCAACATCCCTGTGAGGGCAGATCCCCGCAGCCACGGGGCTCGGGGAGAGAATCTCTGGGGGCAAGGGGAACCCACATTTCCACAGGCAGGAAATCCCCAGTGAGACTGAACACTCGTTCCCACGGGGAAGGGGAACCCAAATTTCCAGAGCCAGGAAATGCCCAGGTGAGACTGAACCCACCTGGATGGCGCTCCCAGCACCTCCTCACTGGGATTCCAGTGGGCAAGGGGAACTCAAATTTCCAGAGCCAGGGAATTCCCCAGGGAGACTGAACCCTCATTCCCATGGGGATGAGGAACCCAAATTTATTTCCAGAGCCAGGAAATGCCCTGAACCCTCCTGGATGGGGGCTCTGGCCTGGCCGGGGGCTCTGGAACCCCCAGCACTCACCAGCAGCTCCTCACTGGATTCCCACGGGGAATGGGAACCCAAATTTATTTTCCCAGCCAGGAAAGCCCAGGTGAGACTGAACCCTCCTGGATGGGGGCTCTGGGACCCCCAGCACTCACCAGCAGCTCCTCACTCTGCCTCTCCCGCTCAGCCTTGGCCTCCTCACGCCCTTTCCTCAGGGAGCTCAGGTGCTCCTGGGGCACCTCCTGAAAGCACAACAACAGATCCTTTGGGAATTCCTCCCCCGTGGGCCATCAGGACGGAAGGGCTGCTGCTGTTAAAATGGTCAAATTCACCCGGTCTGGGGTTTTTTTTCTGGAGATGGAACCAGCAGCTGCCCTGACCTAACAAAACCACCAACCTTCACCCCAACCGGCCCAAAAACTGAAAAAAAAGTCAATTAATTTTATTTGTCTGTGAGGAAACAAATGCCCTGGTCACACCCCCATCCTCCTTCCAGGATCACCTCCCACATTCTGCCTCCTCAAGGTGCCCCAAAATTGGGTTGGACTCCCCTGCGAGAGGAGGAACTGTTGCCTCTGAACTGCTCATTAAATTATTAATTATTAATTAATTAAGCTCATCCTTATTTAAGTAGTTTGACTTCCACGGAGGGCAGAGAAGCCCCTGCAAACAGAAGCTGGCCCTGGAGGCAAATGAATCTGCTTATTTTATAACTAAAGCCCTAAATACAAGGATTTCGACTGTTAAGAGCCAGAAATTGCTGGGTTTGGAATTTATCCGTGAGATTAAAGCAAGTATCAGGGAAAAAAAGGAGAAGGGAGGATCTCAGCAACAACCAATTATCAAACACTCATAAAAGTAGGGTAACGAGGGGGAAAAAAATCCCAAGGGAGCAACAACCTGGATCTACACAAGGACGTTTGTGTCCTGAAAAAAAATAAAGGACAAAATCCCAGATTTAGGGCGGGGGGACAGCCCCAGCGTCCCCGGAAGAGGAACCGCGGCAGTTCCGGGACAAAACCCCCTCTAAAAGGATTTGATCAGCACAAACAATTAATATGCGGTGGTTAATGATGCCACAATCCCCTCCCCTGCTCCCTCCTCCTCCTCCCGCTGCCGCTGCGCAGCGACATCGGCTCCGTCCGGCATCTTGGATCCCTCCGCTTCCCGGGATCCCGCGGCCTGCCCGCCACCCCGAGCCCTTGGGCTTTCACAGCTCCCGATTGACCCCGCTGCGATCACGACACGCGCCATATCGCGACACAGCGGAACCCAGCGCTGCCGGGGGGCGCCGTTTTCGCTCTGCGTCATTCCAGAGCGATGGAAGGGGGCGGGGGCCAGGCGGCTCCTGCGGGAGCCCAGCGCCACTTCCAGCCTGATCCTGGACCGGGATCGGGGATCGAACAACGCCCCCTCCTCCTCCCCGTTCCCAGCTCGGTCCTGCATTTCGGGGGCTGGCGGGATTTTGCACTGAGGTGGGGACACCCCCTTTTCCCAGTACTGTCCCAGTTCATCCCAGATGGATCTCGCACCCCACATCCCGGGGGTATCCGTGTTTTGGGGTGATTCGGGTCCTTCTGCATCCCCCAAATTCTGAAAGCAGCGCCCAGCTGGGCAGGGGATCCCCCGTGGGATGCACACAGCCTGGAGGGGTCTTTAATGCACCCCAAAAACGGCGGGGACTGGGGGGCTCATTTCTGTGCTCCCACTGGAACTGGGGGGTCCCAAAGGAGGAGGAGGGAGTCCCTGATGGGGAGCAGTCCCTGGAGCACCCCAACCCCGTGAGATCTCCTTGGGGTGCTCCCCATCTTCTCCCGGCCCTGTCCGTGTTTTGGGGTGATTCGGGTCCTTCTGCTCCCCCAAATTCTGGAAGCAGCACCCACCAGGGGAGGGCAATTCCCCGTTGGATCCACACATTTGGGGGTCCCCAAACTGCACGGGAGACTGAGGGCTCGTTTCCCTATTCCTCGTGGAACTGGGGGGGTCCCAAAGGAGAAGGAGGGGGTTCCTGGGGCATCCCAACTCCGCCAGATCTCCTTGGGGTGTTTCCCCGTTTACTGCATCTCTCATTTGTCAGGGGTGTCCAGCACCCAAAAAAGACCCGGGAGGGGTCTCGGCTGGACCTCACTGTCCCCCCACACCCCAAAAAAGACCCGGGAGGAGTTCTCACTGCCCCCCAACAGCCCGAGGGGGCTCGCAGTGCTTTTCCCCTCCGTGTAAAGGGCCCCGAAGCCCCGCAGCCCCTCCAGCGCGGGATTTCTCCCCGCGTTGAGAGGGGGGATCTCAGCACTGACCTCCGCGGCGTGGGCCGCCTCCTCGGCGGGCAGCACCGTGTGGGCCCGGTGCTCCCGGGACAGGTGACACACCACACACACGGCCCGCCGGTCCTGCACGCAGTACAGCCGCAGCGGCTCCCCGTGCCGCGGGCAGCGCGGCGGGCCCGGCGGCCCGGCCGGGGCGGCGGCGGCGGGCAGCGGCGGCGCGGGCGCGGGCGGCCCCGGCGGCGGCTCGGCGGGGCCCGGCGGCAGCCCCAGCTGGCGGACGATGTGCACGATGTTGCCGAGGGAGCGGTTGGGGCGGAAGAGGCGCTGCGGCACCGGCTCGCGGCACTGCGGGCAGCACAGGCGCCGCGCCGAGTCCTCCCAGCACTGGGTCACGCAGGCGCGGCAAAAGTTGTGCCCGCACTCGGCCACCAGCACCGGGTCGTTGAAGTACTCCAGGCACACCGGGCACGTCAGTTCGTCCTGCAGGCTCCGCGCGGCGGTGCAGGGCGCGGGCGGCGCGGAGGGGGGCGCGGGCGGCGCCTCCATGGCGGCCGCGGGGCCGGTGGCGGCCGCGGGGCCGGCGGCGGTGCCGGTCGTGGCGCCGGTGCCCACAGAGACTCCCCGAACGCCGAGCGCCCGCTTCGCACGGCTCCGCCGCCCCGACTGACGACCGAGGGGCGGCACCGGGCCTGCGCCGGGGAAGGGGCGGGGCTGCGCATGTGCGCGACGGTTAAACGGGCGTGGTTTGCTGTTTCTGTAATGAGGTGGGCGTGATCATGCTCTCCTGGTATATAATGAGAGCGGTCACGGGGCGCAGTGTTGGGTGGGGGTGTGGCTGCGCTTGCGCATAAGACAGGGCGAGGCGATGGCCGTGAGGGCCCACAGGAGCGGCCTAAGGGCAGCTGGGGGGTCTGTGCGCCGTTGGGCGTTTCGGGGCCATCTGACAGGTGTTAGAAATTCGCTCCAGGAAGCTGAATTCGAGGAAAAATTATTCAAAACCTCCAGACGTACAAAAAATGACCCCCAAACCACCTTCCGCCCTTTCCTAGGGGATTTAGGGATTTTCACATCCCTACTGGGAGCAATCCCTCCTCCATGCGACAGATGCAGAGCACAACAGCACCATTTTCCTGCTTTCTCTTACATATCCTCACTGTCCGTGATGAGACTGGCTTCGGGGGGGAAACATTTTGTCACTTTACGGTGGGGAACGGGAATAAATTGTGGTTAAAAATTTAATTCGGGGTCAGAGCGGAACTGCCCTCTTCCGAAATGGCCGCTTCGGCTTCAGGTAGGGCGCGAGGGAAAATGGCGGCGGCCTCGCGCACCCCATTGCCGCCCGCGCGGCCCGGCTCAAGATGGCGCCCGCGGCCTGAGGGCCCGGCCGCCATCTTGGGTGAGGGCAGCCAGGCCCTCAGGGCCCAGTCGGGGGGCAAGGCCTGCGGAGCGGGGGCGAGGAGCAAACGACGTTTTGGCCCAGATTTGCTGTAAAATCTTGGATTGCTCACTTCAAACATTTGATTGTTCATTTCTGTCCCCAAAATGAATTTTTTTGGGTTTAGGATGGAGAATGTGATAACAGAAGTCAGTGAAACCATTCCCTTCTATGAGCCATTCTGAGGATGCAAAATGAGGCAATAACACCAAATTCCCCAAAATGCTGCTGTGATATTTCTCAGGAGTTGCTTTTATTGTGTATCCAGGCCCTCAGAAAAGGTTTCCAAAGTGTTATTAGAGAAAAAAATATTTATGACCGTGTCTTCTATTCATCGTTCAGGGTTCACCTGCCTCCTCTGGAGACTTGTCCTGGCTGGGGGAATCTCCAGCTTTATGATTTTATTTTATTTATTTATATTTTATTTTATTTTATTTTATTTTATTTCCAATATTAAGCTCCTCATTCTCTTGCCACAGCTTGATTTGATTGCCCTGCACTGCACAGTGCTGCCTGTGGCTACATAATAATAATAATAATAATAATAATAATAATAATAATAATAATAATAATAATAATAATAATAATAAATTTTTTCCCAAGCAAAGTGGTTTTGTTTTTTTTAATTTCCGCCCTGACTCTCAGCTCTTGCCACCAGAGGGCCTCGGCCATTGTGCACAGCCCTTTTCTGCCTTTTCCCCCAGCTCCTTCCCCTTTTTCCTTTTCTTTTCTTTTTTTTTTTTTTTTTTATTCCTTCTTCCTTTCATTCTTACATAAACAAAGAGACACAGGTGTCCACAAGGTGCGGGGCTCCCAGTTTATTCCTGCCCTGTGCCAGCATCTCCTGCTCACCCTGAGCATCTTCATCCCCTCCATCCCCTTCTCCCACCTGCTGGCAGCACAACACCTCTGGATTTTCGTACCAGAACCAGCCCAAAAGTGCCGTTTACTTTGGGAATTGGCTCCTTCTCCCCAGGTTGTGCCTTTTTTGGGGTCTCGACTGTAGCAGGTGCAAATATTCATCCATCGCTGTGGGGAGACACCAGGGCAGATAAATCCCACCCTGTGCCATGACAGAGCAGTGTCACGCACCCCAGAGCCCTTCCAGTGTCACTTGGTGTCCAAGACAAGTTTTCCCTCAGTTGTTGTCAGAACTCAGTACATCCCTCTGGGTTTCCAGAGTTGCCAGGACCCCTGCCAGGGGGCTCAGAGACCCTGGCACACAGCCCAGAACACCTGTGGGTTTGATTATGACCCATGGAACAAATTACCAGCTTTGTATGAAGGCCTGAAAGCCACAGAAATTTAAGCAGTCTAATAATAAAATTATCACTAGGTGAAAAAGTAGATTTTGGGGTTTTTAGAATAGGGGTTTTGGGGACAAGATGGAGGGACTTGGGTGTGTCCAGCCTTTCTTTTTCTTCTTCTCTACCTCCATCTTCTGCTGTGATGTTGGCACTTACAGATTGGTTTAGAGTAGAAACTCACTGTCTGACATAGGAGAAAGGTATTGGAAAGTAATTGTAAACATGTCATATGTAGTTTGTGGTATAAAGAGATAACACCACCCCGAGGGCAGTCAGAGTGGCTCTGACTATCCTGCTGAGCGGACCTCAACTGGGCAGGAGAAAAATTTTATAGATAAGATACAATAAACAACTCTGAGACTGAGAACTGAAGAACTCTGACTCATTCTTCAAACATGTGGGCCGAAACAGAGACTTTTCATGTGTCTCGGGGCTGCAATAAACTGCAACCTCCCGAGAAGTTGTCTCTCCATATCCCTCACAC
This sequence comes from Geothlypis trichas, assembly GCA_009764595.1. Classification (NCBI taxonomy): domain Eukaryota; kingdom Metazoa; phylum Chordata; class Aves; order Passeriformes; family Parulidae; genus Geothlypis; species Geothlypis trichas. Next base: position 21,053 of record WSPJ01000146.1, read on the forward strand.
CGAGGAGCCTCTTAGTCCTCCTGGCTGCTGCGAGCTCCAGGCGTGTCCCCAGCGAGCCGTGTCCTGGCCGGGGGTGAGGGCCCCGCAGCCTTGGGGAGGTGGCTGCGGCGGTGCTTGCCGAGATGTGACCCCTGGCTGAAGGCCTCGCCGCACTCGGGACACTTGAACGGCTTCTCCCCCGTGTGCACGCGGCGGTGCCGCTCCAGGTGCGAGGACCAGGTAAACCCCTTCCCGCAATCATCGCAGGTGTAGCTCTTGTGCTCGGCGTGGCTGCGCTGATGCACCAGGAAGAGCGGCGCTTCCCCGAAGCGCTTCCCGCAGTCGCCGCACTTGTAGGGCCGCTCCGGCGAGTGCGTCTTGCGGTGCTGCAGCAGATGCGCCTTCTGCGTGAAGCGCTCGCCGCAGCTGCCGCAGGGGAAGGGCCGCTCGCCCGTGTGCACGCGCCGGTGCCGCTCCAGGTGCGAGGCCCACACGAAGCCCTTGCCGCAGTCGCCGCAGCGGTGCGAGTGCTCCCGGCCGTGGCACCGCTGGTGCCGCGCCAGCGCCGGCCCCGCCCGGAACAGCTTCCCGCAGTCGCCGCAGCGCAGCGGCCTCCTGCCCAGGTGCGTGTGGCGGTGCCGCGCCAGGTCCGAGCTCTGGCTGAAGGTCTTCCCGCAGGCCGGGCAGCGGTGCGGCCGCTCGCCGGCGTGGCTGCGGCGGTGCTTGGCCAGGTGCGAGCCCTGGGTGAACGCCTCGCCGCACTCGGCGCACCCGAAGGGCTTCTCACCCGTGTGCACGCGGCGGTGCCGCTCCAGGTGCGAGGCCCACACGAAGCCCTTCCCGCAGTCGCCGCACTTGTGGGGTTTGTCGGCGGCGTGGCCGCGGCCGTGGGCCGCCAGCTCGGCGGCGGCGGCGAAGCGCTTCCCGCAGTCGCCGCACTTGTGCGGGCGGTCGCCGGCGGCGTGGGTGCGGCGGTGCTGCCGCAGGTGCGAGCTCTGGCTGTAGGTCTCGCCGCACTCGGGGCAGCCGAAGGGCCGCTCGCCCGTGTGCACGCGGCGGTGCCGCTCCAGGTGCGAGGCCCACGGGAAGCTCTTCCCGCAGTCGGCGCAGCCGAACGGGCGCTCCCGGGCCGGGCCTTGTCCACGCGGGGGTTTGGCACGGCCGAGTTTGGGGAGCGTGGCGGGTTTGGGGGGCACGGCTTTGTCCGGGCGCTTGGCTTTGCGCCGGTGGGAGCCCAGGGGCTTCTCCCGCTCCAGGCTGTGGGATGAGTGCCCAGCGCTGCTCTCCAGTGCTCCTTTCTCCACTGCTTTTTCACTCACCAGCCCCTGAGCTGCTGGGAAAAGGGAGAAACAGGAAAAGGTGAACACGTGAGGGAGGTGAAAAGATGGTAGTAGCACCAGGATTCTCCTTAAAAATGTCACTTTTTCACTCATCAGCCCCTGAGCTACTGGGAAAAGGGAGGAGGACAAGGGGAGGGCGTGGCCCTGGTTGGAGCAGGGGTAGGATTAAAAACAATAGAGCAACAACAAGATTCTCCCTAAAAATCTTGTTCTCCCAAGGAGGAGGAAGAGAGATCCCACACGGACCTGATCCCAGTTTGAACTGGAAATGTGGAGATGCCAAGGGGCACTCCAATCCCAGAATTTTCAATTTAAATTAGGAGAGATCAGTAACATTTTCCTGAAGAAAAATAATTCAGGAAAGAGTTGGGGCTTGGGGAAATCCCCCTGGAAACTTGCCCAGATCCTTCAGCCCCTCTTCCCAAACTGCTTTGCTTGGAGCAAAGGAAGGACAAGGGGATGTACAATAAGGAAAGAGATTTTTGGGGCATCCTTACCCAGGGACATGAGGGTCTCGTAGCTCTCATGCATCACGTCGAGGTACAGAGCCTTCTGCCGCGGATCCAGCAGCACCCACGGCTCCATGGCAGAGGGAACAATGCGCGTTCCTCCCTCGGGGCTCCCCAAAATCCCCTTGCAGGGAGGACAAACCCCTTAAAATCGAGGAATTCCCCCCACCCACCCACACACAGTGCTTCCCGCTCGAGATTTCACCCTTTTCCTGCGGTCACCTCGGGGAACGCCGCGTTTTCACAGCCCCTCCGTCCAGGACTAATCCTGAGCAGGAGGGTCCCTGCTTCGCCCCCGCCGTTCTGGCAGATCCCATCCCGCAGCATCCTCCTCTTCCTCCCGGGTCTCCGTTCCCCGCGAATCAGCGGCGGGGCGCTGGGGGCGGCATCCAGGAGCATCCCCACCGCTGCGGAGCCCAGGGCCCCCTCTCCATCCCGCCCGTCCCTTGTTCCCTCCCCAGAGCAGCCCCCGCTGCCGTCTCCATCCCCGCTGGGAGCCGAACCGCATCCCCGTCCCTCCTTCTCCCCGTTACCTGCTTTCGTCCCCGGCTTCCGCGGGGTTTTTCCTCGTGAGAAGCGTGCGCCGTTCCCAGGGAGGGAGGGAGCGATGCCCAGAGCCCCCCGTGCCCCCCCAGAGCCTCCCCCAGCAGGACACAATGGAGGAGATGCCGAGCGCGGCTCCGGAAGCCCGAGCGGTATCCGGGAGGGAGAGACGAGAGGCTGAGCCGCAGCTCCGCTTAGCCAGAGCCCTCTAGAGGTAACGCGATCCCAAACCCATCCCCAAACCTCCTGCAAACCCTTGGGAACCGCGGGAACACGCGGGAGCGGTGCCCCGCTGCCCCTCTTGCTCCTGCCCGTTCACCTGCGTTGTTCCCCCGGGCCGGTACCCGGAGGGTTTGGGGGGGCTCTGCCGGGAAGATTGGGATGGCAGAAGCAGGGATGGATCGTTCGTTGGGAAGGGTTTTGCTGGGATCCTTCCCCCTAGGTGAGAGAGGGGACACTGCTGGTTCCCCTCTCTCGGCAGGCAGGAAGAAATTCGTGTTTTTCACATGGAAAAAATAGCCCCGATGGTGTTTTCCTGGTGAAAATAAGTGGGTTTTCTCCCCTCAAAACCACCCCACGAATAAAAGCTCCTCCCTGGGAGGAGCAGTTCATTTCTGGCATTCATTTCTTGTGTTATGCCCCCAATTCCAAAAGTGTTGCGTGCATCAGGTGTATCCAGGGAATCCTCCGGCCAAGCAGGAAATGATGGACAAGAAAATGCTTTGAAAGCACATCTTTCCTCACCAGGACCTGCCCAGGGCTCTCCAACCTGTGCCTGCCGGCCCGCAGACTCATTAGGGCTAATTACCTCATTAATAAATCCACGCGGGGTTTTCCCTCTCGGTGCTTTACATAATCTCAGTCCCTTTTCATCCGCACAGGGAAACGCTCCCAGGTGAGCACCTCCACCGTTCCAGGTGCCCTCCAACACGCTCATGATGCCCCACACAACGCGTGGAATGAAACCCCGCTTTTGGTTTTGGGATTTTTTTGTTTGGTTGGTTTTTTTCCAACCTTAAAACCAGAAAAGAGCAATTTGGAAAGAAATCCCCATCCCTTCTCTCACCCTCTGAGTCCCTGCCTCGTGATGCAACTGGTGCCGCTCACCTTCCCGTGACCTGCAGGGAATCAGCAGATGCCAGCAGGAAGATGGGAGGGGACAACTTTTGCAACTGGTGGATTATTGATGGCCAGAAAATGACAATGTCCCCATCATCGAGGCTGATCCCAAAGCAGCTTGGGGCACGCGTTAATCCAGGTTTTATCAGGGCAATCTGAAATCAGCTGCCTTCAGTCCAAACTCTCTGCCCTTCCTGGGAATGTGCATCTGGGCCAGTCTCACGGTGCAATTCCCAAATCACTCAGGATTTGTTTTTTACAGGTGTGGTTTTGGAAGTTTGGTTTTGGCACCAAACGGAGGAACAACCAGCAAACCATAAATCATAAAACACAAAGCCAGACCCAAACCAAAGGGGGTTTTTCCCAAAAAAATGATACTTCAACTTTTTTCCAATCCAGCTATTGGATTTTCTTAAATGGTGACATGCTCCATGACAAAAAAAATTCAATAAAAACCTTCAGTCCTTCAGTTTTTCTCAGAAGGAAACTTCCCAAAGGTGTTTGACACCAAATTTTAACCAAGACAGCACAGGAAGGAGTCAAGAAACCATCAAGGACCCCAAAAACATCCTGTGACTCACAGGACTGCATCGTTCCACCGTGACCTCCCCACCCTGGGGGATGCACCACCTGAATCTGAGCACACACAATCTTGAACACGTATAATCTCGTAATATAATGACTTGGGACGCCAAGTAATTAATAAAACTGCAGCCATCACCTCAATAGCCCCAAAACTACTGCTTAACCAGACTGTGACCACCACCCTGCCTCAAAGGGCCAGGCTGTGCTCTGACTCTGTGGTTTTAAGGCAATTTTCTGTATTCATTGCATTTATTGTGATTTTTCTATTACATTGTAACTATGACTTAAAATCTCTCACAAGGGATTTGTATGGGGCTGGTTTGCCCTTCAAACCAGCACAACCAGGAGCATGGCCCTGGGAATCCTGCAGGAACCACAAAAATACCCCCACAAACCACCAAAAAGCAAAATTCTGGGCAAAAGCCTCATGGTGGCATTGGGAATCCTGCAGGAACCACAAAAATACCCCCACACACCACCAAAAAGCAAAATTCTGGGCAAAACCCTCCAAAATGCTCCCTAAATTTTGTTTGACTGAAAGTTCCTTCATTCTGAGATGTTTTATGATCATATTTAGTGAAGCCCCACAGTTTTCTGGTGATTGAGCAAGACAAAATATGGTGAGAGCTCTGAGCAGAAGCTCTCGGTCCAAGAATGAAGAGATGGTTCCTCAGATGAGTTTATGGTGCTTTGGCAAGTCCAAGGTCTCCATTCTGGAAAAATACTGATCTCAATTCTAGGAAAAATACCCAGTTTTTGCCATTTCAGTGAAGTTCTGGGTGATCTTTAAGGTCTCCTTTGCACCCAAACAATTCTTCATCTCCTCTGTCGTAATGGAGACAAGATCAAGACAAAACTTTCAACACCGAAGAGCATCCAGCAGATGAATTTTTCCCAGAAATGCTCATTTTCATCCCTGAAATCATATTTTGAAGGTCTCCCCGGGGTTCAGAAGGATGCCCCAATGACTGAACATATTTCAGCAGTCTTTGTGCAATACCAGGAAAAAACCCCAGACCTGATTGTTCCCTTCTGGGAAATTGCTGCCTCCGGAGGAGCAGGGTGCGGTCGCAGTGTCTGGGTAAACATGGAACACCCCAAAACTTGCCCTGCACTGGACAGCTGACTTTGCTCCACTGACTAAAGGGGGACAAAAAAAAAAAAAATCCAGCAGAGGAAACTGACTCTGCTCAATTTCTGGTTCCCCTTCTGATGACAAGTCACACTTCGCTCCCTTCCGGGTTGCACTGATTGGCAGAGGGTTTTTTGGAAGAACCAGGTTGCTTCTTTTTTTTTTTTTTTTCTCCCTCTTAAGCTGGGGTATAAAATGAATTGCAATCTCAGCAGAGGCTTCATCTTCCTCCTGGAGCGATGACTGGGACTGGTGAGTGATTCCTCCCCTCAAATCCTGAGATCTCAGGGGGCTTTTTAGTGGATTTCTTTGATCTTTGCTGTCTGGGTTTGGTGTTTTGGTTCCATCTCTTTGCACCCTCTCCCTTTTTCCAGCTGGGCTGTTCCATGGTCACCTGGAGGTCCAGGCATCTTCCCGAAAAAAATCTCCTTTTGGGAAGGTGGAGATTCTCCACATCTTCCCAAAAAAGCACCTGATGGAAGCTGGAGATTCTCCATGTCTTCCCAAAAAAGCACCTGATGGAAGCTGGAGATTCTCCATGTCTTCCCAAAAAAGCACCTGATGGAAGGTGACACCTCCAAGAGCTGGTCCCAGGATTTTTGCTCTGACCTCCAAACAGGATCTCCCAAATGGTCCACAGGGTTTTTCCAGGTCAATCCAACCTCATCCCACTGTTTACAGGATTTCTGGAGCAAATTCTTCCTAAATATTTTTCACACTCGTGGTTGGTGTCTTGATCAGCTCGAGGGGCTGTTGGAACCCCTGCCTCAGGTGTTGGATGATAAAGGCTCCAAGGTGGATTCCTGGCAGATCCACCCAGTTCTGGGGCTACTCCAGAAAAAAAAATAAAACCCACGATTCCCAGGTATTTTCAAGCAGTAAAAATTACCCAAAGTAAGGTTTCCAAAGCTTTTTTCGTTTTTCCCTGGAAGAAGATTGGCAGCACTCAGGAGAAGGAAAAGGAAATGAAAGTTGCTCTTTATTATTTTTAAAAACAGAAACCAAAACTAGGAAAATCCCAAGGCAGGGGGGAGAAGGGGAACAGGTGATAGGGAGGGACAGAGTTTGGTTCTCAGCCCAAGTTTTCTTCCACTGCGAAAATGTTAAATAACGTTGTGTCTGTTCTGGTGGAAATGGTCGTTTTGGGTTTGTCTACTGCTCCCTGTGGGCATCTCAAAGACACAATAATTTTAAAGGAGAAGATTTTAAATTGGGAGGGATTTTTAAAAGGAGGGGATTTTAAAGGAGGGAATTTTAGAGGAGAATAAAATTCTCTTCTCTAAATGAAGTAGAAAAATTTTAATCAGGGAATTTTAAAGAAGATGAATCCCATCTCTCTCCATCCCTCCAATTCATCCACCTTTCTGTGAAATTTTATCTCCAGCTCTCCTGTCTGTGCAAGTCTCCATCAGATCCATCTGCCCAACCCTGTCTTTTCCCTCCACCCTTCACATAAAAACTCCCCGAATTACCCAGGTATGGGAAAGGTCACCGGGAACAACGAGGTTCTTTGCACATGAGTGACACTAATTACTTGGAATTACTGTTCTTGGAAGCTTTGGGGCTTATTCTAAGAAGGTCAGAGTCATTCTGGGAAGGCACCACAACAGCTGTACGAGCAGAACGTGAATATGGAGAACCAAAAATCATCCAGGGGCTGATTTCTCTTAGAAAACGGGACTCGCCCTCACTGACACCTCCCGACTCCTTCCACTGAGGACCTGCTCCAGCCAGGACTTTCACCACCACCCCAGCTCCTCTTTTGAGGTCTTGGATGCCCACAGAGTTTGTGCCGATGCCGCACTGTTGCCTTCCCTCCTCTTCCTCTCTCCGCAGCCGTTTTCCAGATCCTCCTGCTGGCGGGCCTGCTGAGCGCCCAGCGGTTCCCGTGCTTCCCCGAGTATTGTCTCCACGACCAGGGACTACGAGGAGCTGCTGCGGATTGTCCGGGATGGGCTGGAGCCCGCGGCCCGCCCGGCGCGCGTGGTCGTGGTGGGCGCCGGGATCGGCGGGCTGACGGCGGCCAAGCTGCTCCGCGACGCCGGGCACACGGTGGGGATCCCTCGCGGCTCTCCAGGCTCGTTTTCCTCCTCTAAAAGCCTTCCATGGAAAAGGAAATGCGGTGGTTCGACCACTGAAGGAAGGGAAGATTTGTCTCCAGTAATTTCCCCTGATATTCGTTCCTGTTAATCAAATGAGTCCTTTGCATTCTATGTCTTTAGGGCAGCGGAAATTGCAGGGGTTTCCAAACCATCCCAAGGCACCCGTGAGTGTCAAAGAGGGTTTGCAAGGCACGTGGGGACAGATTGGTGCTGATTTTAGAGCCCCAAAATCCTGAACCTCCACAAACACCTTCTTACCAGAGCTGGTGTCCAAATGCAACCCAGGAATTGGGAAATGAGAAACTGCCCCGTAGGCAGAGGTGTCTTGGCCAACAGAGAAAGAAGGGTTTGGATCTACAGGTGCTTCATTTGCCACCTGAAGGGGATTTGTCCCACCCTCTGCACCTCGTTTTGGGGGTGTTTCACTTCAAACAAGCCGTTTGCCAAACACTTCCAACCTCCACCCAATTTTTTCTAGGTCACCATTCTGGAAAGGAGCAGCTGGGTCGGGGGACGGATCCGGACGTACCGACCCGAGGGACAGGACTGGTACGTGGAGCTGGGAGCCATGCGCCTGCCAGGCAAGCACAGGTGAGGCCGTGCCCGCCCCCGTGGCCAGGTGAGGGACCAGCCCAGTCTGGGGGGAAATAATCCCCGGTGCTTCCCTGGGGTTCAGGATTTGTGCCAAGGGGACAAAATGCTTTGGTGGCAAAGCTGGGGCGGTTGTTGGTTGGCTCTCGGTGCCATCACTCTGCCCTTTTTTCCAGGCTGGTCCGTGAATTCATCCGCCAGTTCAACCTGAAGCTGAACCCTTTCATCCAGAGCGACAACAACACCTGGTACTTCCTGAAGGGAGCTCGGGTCAGGGCTGAGGAGGTCAACAGGAACCCCGACATCCTGAATTACATGGTGAAGCCGTCAGAGAGGGGCAAGAGCCCTGTCCAGCTCTACCGGGAGGTCCTGAGCAAGGTACAAGGTTTTCCCGTGGTGTCCCCTCGCCTGAACAATGAGATGAGTTGGAGAAAACTTGGCCATAAATTGGGGAAGAACAGGGTCCTTTTGGGGTCAAAAGCAGAGAGGCTCATTCAGAAACAAGGACAGGTGGCTGCAAAACCCATCTTTGTCTATAAGAAATCCCTTGGAAGGAGTCCACCAGGAACTGGATGAGCAGAAAATGCCACACTGAGGCACAACTGCTTGAAATTTGATGTCCAGAAGCTGCAGGGGTTACCAAACCCTGAAATCCTGAGAGAATTTTGGGCAGCACTTTTGGAAATGGATCTTTTTCCAGCTAATACATCAATGTTTCTTCTTCAGGCTTTTAAGAAGTTCCAGACCACCGATTGCAGGAAATATCTGGCTCAACACGACTCCTTCTCCACCAAGGTAATGGGTTTGGGCTCCAGGGCAAATTTAATACCAGCTCTTGATAATTAACCTGCTCTCCCTACTTTGAGAAGGGTCTGTCTGTGTCACTCTAATCCCATCCTCTGTCACCTTCTGCATGCTTTTCCCTAATAAATGATCCCTTCTACTTAAAAAAGGCTTAGAAAGGGGCCAGCACAGCTCCAGTGGAGCCCTAGCTGAGGTAACAACCTCAGGCTGTGTCTCTCTCTCCTCCTGGGATCTCCAGGAATATTTGATCAAGGTCGGGGGCCTGAGCCGAGGAGCTGTTGACATGATCGGTGACTTGCTGAACGAGGACTCGGGGTTTTACCTCTCCTTCCTCACCTCCCTTTGGGACTTTGACATCTTCTCTGAAGAGACGTGAGTGCTGTCCCTGCAGCCCAGCCCCCTCCCCACAACAGAAAATGCCAGAGTGATCCCAAACAGGAGCCACTCGCGGCTCGATCTGACCCCCAAGCTCCGCTGGTGTCTCCAGAGGACCTCAGGTTTTTATTTTAACACTCCCTAAACCTCAGCGTCCTTCCCACACCTCCTGCTTCTCCTGCCCTTCCAGTTTTGATGAAATCACCGGAGGATTTGACCAGCTGCCCAAAGCCTTCCACAAGGCGCTGCCCAACGTTGTCCGCTTCAACTGCACCGTGGAGAAGATCATGGCGAAGGGCGACAAAGTCCGAGTGTTCTACCGCGCTCCGGACACGCTGTCCCCCACAGTCATCACTGCGGATTACGTCCTTGTCACTTCCAGCGCCAAAGCCACCAGGCACATCCAGTTCCTGCCGCCGCTGTCCCCTGTCAAGGCCCACGCCCTGCGCTCCATCAACTACGCCAGCAGCACCAAAATCATCCTGGCGTGCTCCGAGAGGTTCTGGGAGAAGGACGGGATCCGCGGGGGGTACTCGGTCACAGACCGCCCCTCCCGCTTCATCTACTACCCCAGCCACACCTTCTCCAGCGGCGTGGGCGTCATCCTGGCCTCCTACACCTGGAACAGCGACGCCGAGTTCTTCCTGCCCCTCACCGACGAGAAGTGCCTGGACGTGGTGCTGCAAGACCTGGCGGACATTCACCAGGTGAGCAAGGAGTACCTGCAGTACACCTGCGACCAGCACGTGATCCAGAAGTGGCAGCTGGACCAGCACGCCCTGGGCGCTTTCGCTGCCTTCACGCCGTACCAGTTCGTGGATTACTCGCAGGCCCTGTTTGCCAACGAGGGCCGGGTGCACTTTGCCGGGGAACACGCTGCCCAGCCGCACGCCTGGATCGACACGGCCATGAAATCGGCCGTCAGGGCTGCCAGCAACATCCACCATGACAGCGGCGAGGCTGGGATGGACACGGCCATGAAATCGGCCGTCGGGGCCGCCAGCAACATCCACCACGACAGCGGCGAGGCTGGGATGGACACGACCATGAAATCGGCCATCAGGGCTGCCAGCAACATCCACCACGACAGCGGCGAGGCTGGGATGGACACGGCCATGAAATCGGCCATCAGGGCTGCCAGCAACATCCACCACAACAGCGGCGAGGCTGGGATGGACACGGCCACGAAATCGGCCGTCGGGGCCACCAGCAACATCCACCACGACAGCGGCGAGGCTGGGATGGACACGGCCATGAAATCGGCCATCAGGGCTGCCAGCAACATCCACCACGACAGCGGCGAGGCTGGGATGGACACGGCCATGAAATCGGCCGTCGGGGCCGCCAGCAACATCCACCACGACAGCGGCGAGGCTGGGATGGACACGACCATGAAATCGGCCGTCAGGGCTGCCAGCAACATCCACCACGACAGCGGCGAGGCTGGGATGGACACGGCCACGAAATCGGCCATCGGGGCCGCCAGCAACATCCACCACGACAGCGGCGAGGCTGGGATGGACACGGCCATGAAATCGGCCGTCAGGGCTGCCAGCAACATCCACCACAACAGCGGCGAGGCTGGGATGGACACGGCCACGAAATCGGCCGTCGGGGCCACCAGCAACATCCACCACGACAGCGGCGAGGCTGGGATGGACACGACCATGAAATCGGCCGTCAGGGCTGCCAGCAACATCCACCACGACAGCGGCGAGGCTGGGATGGACACGGCCACGAAATCGGCCATCGGGGCCGCCAGCAACATCCACCACGACAGCGGCGAGGCTGGGATGGACACGGCCATGAAATCGGCCATCAGGGCTGCCAGCAACATCCACCACGACAGCGGCGAGGCTGGGATGGACACGGCCACGAAATCGGCCATCGGGGCCGCCAGCAACATCCACCACGACAGCGGCGAGGCTGGGATGGACACGGCCATGAAATCGGCCATCAGGGCTGCCAGCAACATCCACCACAACAGCGGCGAGGCTGGGATGGACACGGCCACGAAATCGGCCGTCGGGGCCACCAGCAACATCCACCACGACAGCGGCGAGGCTGGGATGGACACGGCCATGAAATCGGCCATCAGGGCTGCCAGCAACATCCACCACGACAGCGGCGAGGCTGGGATGGACACGGCCATGAAATCGGCCATCAGGGCTGCCAGCAACATCCACCACGACAGCGGCGAGGCTGGGATGGACACGGCCATGAAATCGGCTGTCAGGGCTGCCAGCAACATCCACCACAACAGCGGCGAGGCTGGGATGGACACGGCCACGAAATCGGCCGTCGGGGCCACCAGCAACATCCACCACGACAGCGGCGAGGCTGGGATGGACACGGCCATGAAATCGGCC
>WSPJ01000146.1:37500-39302 GCA_009764595.1 Geothlypis trichas
AGACGGCGGTCAGGGCTCAGCGAGGATTTGGGCAGGGGAAAGCGCGGCTCAGTTTCTGGAGCTCAGTAATCCCACCCTGGAGCTCAGTAATCCCAGCCTGGAGCTCAGTAATACAGCCTGGAGCTCAGTAATCCCAGCCTGGAGCTCAGTAATCCCAGCCTGGAGTTCAGTAATCCCAGCCTGGAGCTCAGTAATCCCAGCCTGGAGTTCAGTAATCCCAGCCTGGAGCTCAATAATACAGCCTGGAGCTCAGTAATCCCAGCCTGGAGCTCAGTAATCCCAGCCTGGAGCTCAGTAATACAGCCTGGAGCTCAGTAATCCCAGCCTGGAGTTCAGTAATCCCAGCCTGGAGCTCAGTAATCCCAGACAGGAGCTCAGTAATCCCAGCCTGGAGCTCAGTAATCCCAGCCTGGAGCTCAGTAATCCCAGCCTGGAGCTCAATAATACAGCCTGGAGCTCAGTAATCCCAGCCTGGAGCTCAATAATCCCAGCCTGGAGCTCAGTAATCCCAGCCTGGAGCTCATTAATCCCAGCCTGGAGCTCAATAATCCCAGCCTGGAGCTCAGTAATCCCAGTCTGGAGCTCAGTAATCCCAGCCCAGCCCCAAATAACCCCACAGCCCACACTGACACCCCCAAATCCCTCAAGGGGGGGATTATTTCATGCAGCTTCTGGTGGGAAATGGGGTGACACCAACACGAGGCCACCTGGAGAAGGCCATAAAAGCACACGCAGACAATTCGCAGTTAACAACAGCAAAGATGATCAAGAATGGTTTTTTCTACAGAACTAGGTGGTTTTTATCTTGGTTTCCAGCTCGTCCACACACAGGTGGGCTCTGCACCCTCCTGGCGTAAAAAATCACAGAATTTTGACCCCCAAACCACCCCAAAAGCACCCAAATCCTTGTGGGAAGCCACGGCCTGAGGGCGCATTCCCACCTGGAGTAGCCCAAAGCGAACATGCAAACCTGGTCCCAGCAGATTTTTTTCCCCTTTTCCAAACTCAGAGGAAGTGACCTCAAATTGTGGTTGTAGTCAGCAAAGTCACCACGAATCCGTGAGACACTTTGGGGGGAGTCTAAAATGGAGCGGGTGCAGCATCAAAAAAGGTTTTTGTGCTCCCCAAAACTCACAGGTTTCGGTCAGGAATTAGCATAAAAAATACGCATAAAAAAAGCCGTGGCTCGGAGTGGCTTTTTGGGGTGAAATCTGTGGGTTTGTCAAGTGCAAACAGGCAGAGAGGACCTGGCTGAGCTGTCAGATCCCCGGCGTCAGTTAGAAAAATCGGCTTTGGGCTCTGGAGCTGAGCAGGCAGGATCTGGAAATCATCGAGAGAGAAGAAAATAAGGAAAAAACAAAAAGAAAAAAAAAAGAAAAAAAATAATGTCTTTTCCTTTTTTTTTTTTTTTTTTTTTTTTTCTTTCTCCTTCCTTTTTTTCCCCCTCTCTTTTGGCTTTGCAAAATACAACCACAATTTTGAGTCTTTGCTCGGGGTGCTAGGTGTGACATTTCTTTTCTTTTACCTTTTTTCACCTCTTCCCAGCTCGTCCTGCAGGTTTTCTGAAAAGGAGAGAAGAGAGGGCCGTGAATGGGGACACAATTATTTGGGTTTTTCTCTCCCAAATCTGCATTTTCGGTGCATTTCGCATTTCCAACTCTCTCAGCGCCATCTAGTGGCTTCCTGCAAACCCAGGGCTTGGCTCTCTTGAAATTAAATTTTTTATTGCACCAAAACTGATACTCGAACTCCGATTTTCCCCTTTTTGCCCCACTTTGGTGCCCAGGAGCAGCAAGCCGGGC
>WSPJ01000147.1:0-39221 GCA_009764595.1 Geothlypis trichas
AGCCTCTCCCAGCCGTGCCGTCCGCGGGATCTCGCCCAGCCCTGTGCCCGCTTCCGTGTCCGGTTTTACTGCCTGTGGGACCCCGCCCAGCCCTGCTGCCCCGTTCCAGTGCCCTCGGGACCCTGTCCGCCCCTGCCGCCCGGCGCACCGGGCCCGCCGCATCCCCTGCAGCCCCCGGCCGGGCGATAGGAGCTTCGGGAGTCTGGGAGGGGCTCGGGGGCGGCCGGTGGAGGAGGGAGGTGCGGCTGGGCAGGGGGAGTTGCACCCCCGGGGACCTTAGCTTTGAGAGAAGAAAAGAAGTCTGAAGAAAGAGTGAAGAAAAGAAAGAAAGGTGGGGAACAAAAAGCGAAGGGCCCCGGGTTTGTAGTCGCTGTGCTGGAGCAGGGGATTTGAGGGCTCTGGTGCTGCTCCCGAAGGGTTTTTTTTGCTAGTCAAGGTGTGGGGCTGCAGCTCTGGCTGCTCCCTGCAGCCGTGGGGAGTGCTGGGTCCCGGTGTCCCGGTGCTGTCCCTGTCACAGCCCCGTGCTCACCCCAGGACTGGCAGCTGTCACCCCACAGCAGTTCCTCCCCTGCTGCTGCGAGCTGGGACAGCCACAGGGGCTCTGTGTTTGTGGAGGGTGAGCTCACCCTCGCGTCAGGATTGCTGCAGCCTTTGTGCTCAGCCTCGGTTTTGAGGGAAAATCCTCTGGGTTGGTGCTGGGGGCGTCTCAGGATGCCCCAGCTGAGCCTGGAGCTCCAGGGCTCTGTGGTGTGAGGGATTTTGGGGTGATGGGCAGGAGCTGCTCATGGTCCTGATTTCCAGGTGCTGGGAAGAGCTGGGGAATTGTGGATTTCCCAAGGTTTCATTTTTTCCTCTCTGCCTGGGGGAATTTTTCCAAGCTTTCATTTTTCCCTTGCTTTGTGAGAGGCAGGGCTGGGTGAGAGCAGGGCTTGGGCTGGCACCAAGGATTTGTGTGGGATGGGGAGGTGGAATGGTCCAGGATGGGAGGAGGCTGAGTCCTGGAGGAGGGTGAGGGTGGGGATGAAGCAGGAGGGTGAATGAGGGTGAGGAATGCAGGCCTGGCCCCACCACAGGATGTGGGAAGAGCCTTTCCCAGGGGAGGGAAGGGGCAGGAGAGTCCCGGGGGTTTGGGAGCATCTCCCATCCCTGCTGGAGCCTCCTGCTCTTCCTCACTCCCCTTCCTCCTCCTCTGCACCCCTGATTCATCCCCCCTAGCTAATTCATCCCCCTTAGCTAATTCATCCCCCTTTAGCTAATTCATCCCCTTTAGCTAATTCATCCCCCCCTTTAGCTAATTCATCCCCCTTTAGCTAATTCATCCCCCCTTAGCTAATTCATCCCCCTTAGCTAATTCATCCCTTTTACCTGCCCTGTTCCCTGACAGCTCTCCAGATGTGCCAGCTCAGGCCCATCTGCCTTCACTTCACCTCTCAAATCCGAGGTTTCTTGTGATGCTGCTCATTTTTTTTAGCTGAATTTCCCCCAAAACCTCATGAAAATACAAATTTTCCTGCTAATTTATGAGTGAGAAACCCAAGGATGCTTCTCCACCTGTGAATTTCAGTTTTCTTGTCCAAGGTGGCAGCAACACTTCTGGGTTGTCCTGTGAACTAATTCTGGCTGGTTTCTCACTCCTGATGTAATCAGAATTTAACATTTGGTTTGAAGTGGTTCAGTGAGGTCTGTTTGTAGGGTTTATTCTATTGCATTAAATTTAGAATATTTCTAATGCTTTACGCCCATCTCTTAAAGTTTTTCCCCATTTTTTGACCCTAAATTCTTCAGTTTGAACTTGAAGAGTTTGGGATGGAACAACTCAAATCAATTTTATCTCAAGAGCTGGGCTTGGACATTGGAAACCTGGAGTCCAAGGCACTGGAATTGTTTGTTCAACTTTTGAATGCTGGGTTAGTTTTAAAAATGGGTTTTGGTGCCCCAAAATTTTTGTAATTTAAGTTTGGGGTTTTTTTTTTAAGGATGTATTTTAGGGTTTCTTAAAAGATTTTAGAAATTGGTTTATTGTAAAAAAGTAGAAGATTTTTAGGAAAATCCCTTGGAATGCAATGCATCTGCTCCCACTATTTTCTAGGAAGGCTTTTCTGAGCAGGCAAAAAGCTTTTGAGGAAAAATATTCAGGAAAAAATAAAACTTCACTGCTGACACTTGACTTCAGGGAAGCCTCTGAAATGTGAAGAAATTTTAAAAAGGTTTGGAAGAAGAAAAGGTTCAACAATTAAAGGTTTTAGCAAAGGAAGTGGCGCCAATGCCCGGGGGTTTTGTGTGTGCTCAGGTGTTTTTTGGGGGTTCATCATAATTTTGGGGGGATTAATTCTAATTTAATCAATTCTAATTCTAATTTTGGGGGGGTTAATAATCATTTAGTGAGGTTAATCATCATTGTGATCAGCAGAGGGTTTGCAGTGTCACAAAGCAGAGATTCCACAATTTCCCAGTCCCAGTTCGGGTGTGGAATCACCGAGACAATGAGCAGCGAGTTCCTCCATAACTGCCACCCAGAAAATGCATTTTTTGGCCCATAAATCCATTGATTTAGAGGAGTTCCCAGGGCAGGGAAGGTGACCAGGCCCTGGCTCAGCTCTATAAAAATCCCAGCCCGCAGAGCCCGCGCGGCTCCCGGCCGGCGCGAGGAGCTCGGGCCGTGACCCCGGGGCCGCCCCGCTCTCTCCCCAGCCCACCTTCCTGGTGGAACTGTCCAAAGTGCTGGCCAACCCCGGCAACAGCCAGGTGGCTCGAGTGGCCGCGGGGCTGCAGATCAAGAACTCGCTGACCTCCAAGGACCCCGACATCAAGGCGCAGTACCAGCAGAGATGGCTCGCCATCGACGCCAACGCCCGCAGGGAGGTCAAGAACTTCGTGAGTGCCTCTGCCTCCTCCTGATTCCCCTTGGGAGGGCTGGGGAGGGTCAGCATCCGTGGTTTTCCACCTGAAAGGCCTCTCCTGGTCCCTGCAGCAGCAGCAGCTGCTCAGTTCTGGGAGTTGGCTGCATCCGGATGAGTTCTGGGGTGGGATTGGGCTGAGATCTTCCCCAGGGGCTGGGTGAGTGCAGGGACAGCTCTCTGTGGGGTGGTTGTGATCCCAGAGCTGCCAGAACTCCAGGAGCTTGGCGTTGGAGTTTGGGGTTTCCTCAGAGGGTTTTTGGGCACTGGGACAGCTCCCCAAGGAGGGATAGTGGTGATCCCAAACCTCTCAGAGCTCCAGCAGTGTTTGGGTTGGATTTATGGGTTGGTGTTTGAGCCCTGAGCCAGCTCCCCATGGGATGGTGGGGATCCCAAACCTCTCAGAGCTCCAGCAGTGTTTGGGTTGGATTTCATGGGTTGGGGTTTGGGGTTTCCTCAAAGTTTGAGCCCTGAGCCAGCTCCCCATGGGATGGTTGGGATCCCAAACCTTTCAGAGCTCCAGGGGTGTTTGGGTTGGATTTATGGGTTGGTGTTTGAGCACTCAGCCAGTTCCCCATGGGATGGTGGGGATCCCAAACCTCTCAGAGCTCCAGCAGTGTTTGGGTTGGATTTATGGGTTGGATTTTGGAGTTTCCTCAGAGGGTTTCTGAGCACTGGGACAGTTCCTCATGGGATGGTGGGGATCCCAAACCTCTGAGAGCTCCAGGGATGTTTGAGTTGGATTTATGGGTTGGAGTTTGGGGTTTCCTCAGAGGGTGTTTGGGCACTGGGACAGCTCCCCAAGGAGGGATGGGGGTCCCAAACCTCTCAGAGCTCCAGCAGTGTTGGGGTTGGATTTATGGGTTGGATTTTGGAGTTTCCTCAGAGGGTGTTTGAGCACTCAGCCAGCTCCCCATGGGATGGTGGTGATCCCAAACCTCTCAGAGCTCCAGGAATGTTTGGGTTGGATTTATGGGTTGGTGTTTGAGCACTCAGCCAGCTCCCCATGGCATGGTGGTGATCCCAAACCTCTCAGAGCTCCAGGGGTGTTTGGGTTGGATTTATGGGTTGGAGTTTGGGGTTTCCTCAGAGGGTGTTTGAACCCTGAGCCAGTTCCCCAAGGGATGGTGGTGATCCCAAACCTCTCAGAGCTCCAGGGGTGTTTGGGTTGGATTTATGGGTTGGTGTTTGAGCACTCAGCCAGCTCCCCATGGCATGGTGGTGATCCCAAACCTCTCAGAGCTCCAGCAGTGCTGGGGCAGCGCTGCCAGGGGTGCTCAGGGTGGGTTTTGGGGTGTCCTGCAGGGCTGGGAGCTGGGTGGGGGATCTGTGGGTCCCCTCCAGCCCAGGCTGTTGTGGGTTTGTGGAAGGCTGTGGCAGGACAGGGAGGATGGCTTTGGGCTGGGACAGGACTGGTTGAGAGGAGCCAAAGGAAGAAGTTTCTGCAGTGGAGCCCTAAAACCCTAAAAGGATCCCTGGAGTGCCCCAGGCCAGGCTGGGCAGGGCTGGGAGCCCCTGGCACAGTGGGAAGTGTTCCTGCCATGGCCCTGGGTGGGATTTAAGGTCCTTTCCCACCCAAACCATTCCAGGATTCCGTGGTTTCCCTTGCAGCCTGGCTGGGTGTTCATTTTTCTGCAGGAAATGATTTTTGAGGAAGATTTTTCTTCCTTTTCTGAGGAGGAGCTTCCCCAAGTGCTCTCCACTCCCCATCAACACCTTTGAAATGAGTCTGAACAATGTTCACATGAGGCCCAGCAAGGTTTAAAAGTGGCAAATGGGAAAAAGTACAAGTTCCAGATAGTAAATGAATAAAAATCTGTGTGTTTTCCCGAGGATGCTTTTTGCCCAGTTGGAGTTCAGAGCCTGCAGGGACAGAAGTGGTGGCTCAGTGATTTGTTGTTTCTTTTTGGCTGATGGGAGCAAAAAATGGTGCTGGGCTTTGTGCAGTGCTCTGTGACTGATTCAGCTCAGCCCTGAGCTTTACACTTATTTTGATGTGTGTAAATAGAATCTCTCTCCATAATTCCAGAATTCTTTGGGTGGGGAGAACCCTAAATTCCATCCATTCCCACCTTTCCTTCTCCCAGGGTGCTCCAAGCCCAGCCTGGGCAGGGATCAGGGGCAGCCACAGCAGAGGCTGAATTTGGGTGAGAGATGCTGCAGCTCCTTTGCCTTTGTTTCCCTGGGATTTCACTGGGATCAGGAGCTCTCCTTGTGCACTGGAACTGAGCAGTTCCTTGCTGTTTTCAACACCAAAAATCCAACATTTAGGTGGAAACTTGGAAAATGAAGGTGTGGAGCTGGAAGTGCTGATAAAGGCATCCCACTCCCTGCAGTTTGGAAAGGAAATGTTGTTGGTGTGTAACTGGAAATGCTGGGAAAATGCTAATCCCATCTTCTGTTTTTTATAGAAAATATTACTGGTATTCAAGTGGAAATTAGGAAAAGAAAAGCATTTCCCTCTCTCTGATTTTAAAAATGTTATTGGTGTATAACTGGGAATGCTGAAAAGAATTCATCCCGTGTTCCTCCATTTTTTAGAGGAAGTTATTGGTGTATAACTAAAAATGATGGAAAAGTGCAAACCCCTCCCTCTATTTTTTAAAGAAAATTTTACTGGTGTATAACAGGAAAAGGTGAAAAAAATCCATTCCCTTCCCTCCGTTTTTTTAAGGTAAAATTCCCAAAGTCCACCACCAAAAATCAATCCCAATGCCCAACAAAATTACCAAGATAGTCTTGACATTTAAAAATTTGCTTTTTGGGGTGAATTCAACCCTGATTATTGAACCTTGGCCACGGCAATCCCAGCCGTGACTGGGACTGGGGACTCTTGGCATCACCATCCCCGTTTTCCCAGAGGAGCCCGGGTGGTTCCTGGGGTCTCTGGGGTCTCTGGGGTGTTTGATCCACAGGGGCTCTCTGGGGTCTCTGGGGTGTTTGATGCCCATTTCTCCCATCTCCTGGCCCTGCAGGTGCTGCAGACGCTGGGCACAGGGGTTTGGTCTCTGGGGTGTTTGTTTGATGCCCGTTTGTCCTGGCCCAGGTGCTGCAGATGCTGGGCACAGGGGGTTGGTCTGTGGGCTCTCTGGGCTCTCTGGGGTGTGTGTTTATGCCCATTTCTCCTGCCCCAGGTGCTGCAGACGCTGGGCACAGGGGTTTGGGCTGTGGGCTCTGTGAGGTGTTTGATGCCCATTTCTCCTGCCCCAGGTGCTGCTGACGCTGGGCACAGGGGTTTGGTCTCTGGGCTCTCTGGGGTGTGTGTTTGATGCCCGTTTTCCTGCCCCAGGTGCTGCAGATGCTGGGCACAGGGGGTTGGTCTGTGGACTCTCTGGGCTCTCTGGGGTGTGTGTTTATGCCCATTTCTCCCATGTCCTGCCCCAGGTGCTGCAGACGCTGGGCACAGGGGTTTGGTCTCTGGGGTGTGTGTTTGATGCCCATTTCTCCTGCCCCAGGTGCTGCAGACGCAGGGCACAGGGGCTCTGTGGGGTCTCTGGGCTCTCTGGGGTGTTTGTTTGATGCCCGTTTGTCCTGGCCCAGGTGCTGCAGATGCTGGGCACAGGGGGTTGGTCTGTGGGCTCTCTGGGCTCTCTGGGGTGTGTGTTTATGCCCATTTCTCCCATGTCCTGGCCCTGCAGGTGCTGCAGATGCTGGGCACAGGGGTTGGTCTCTGGGGTGTGTGTTTATGCCCATTTCTCCTGCCCCAGGTGCTGCAGACGCTGGGCACAGGGGTTTGGGCTGTGGGCTCTGTGAGGTGTTTGATGCCCATTTTCCTGCCCCAGGTGCTGCAGACGCTGGGCACAGGGGCTCTGTGGGGTCTGTGTGGTGTTTATGCCCGTTCTCCTGCCCCAGGTGCTGCAGACGCTGGGCACAGGGGCTCTGTGGAGTCTCTGGGGTGTGTGTTGATGCCCGTTTCTCCTGCCCCAGGTGCTGCAGACGCTGGGCACGGGGGGTCAGTCTGTGGGGTGTGTGTTTGATGCCCATTTCTCCCATCTCCTGCCCCAGGTGCTGCAGACGCTGGGCACAGAGACGTACCGGCCCAGCTCGGCGTCGCAGTGCGTGGCCGGCATCGCCTGCGCCGAGATCCCCATGAACCAGTGGCCAGAGCTGATCCCGCAGCTGGTGGCCAACGTCACCAACCAGCACAGCACCGAGCACATGAAGGAGTCCACGCTCGAGGCCATCGGCTACATCTGCCAGGACATCGTGAGTGGGGGCTCGGGGTGGCTGGGCTGGGGTGGGCTGGGTTCTTTGGGTTGGAGTTTGGGTTAGAGAATTTTTGATTCTTTGGGTTGGAGTTTGTTGGATTCTTTGGGTTCGAGTCTTTGGGTTGGATTCTTTGGGTTAGAGTTTGTTGAATTCTTTGGGTTGGAGTTTGGGTTGGAGTTTTTTGGATTCTTTGGGTTGGATTCTTTGGGTTGGAGATTTTTGGATTCTTTGGGTTGGATTCTTTGGGTTGGAGATTTTTGGATTCTTTGGGTTGGATTCTTTGGGTTGGAGATTTTTGGATTCTTTGGGTTGGATTCTTTGGGTTGGAGATTTTTGGATTCTTTGGATTGGTTTCTTTGGGTTGGAGTTTTTTCGGTTCTTTGGGTTGGATTCTTTGGGTTCGATTCTTTGGGTTGCATTTTGGATGGATTGGTTCTTGGGTTGGAGATTTTTGGATTCTTTGGATTGGTTTCTTTGGGTTGGAGATTTTTGGGTTCTTTGGGTTGGATTCTTTGGGTTGTGTTTTGGGTTGCATTGGTTCTTGGGTTGGAGGTTTTTGGATCTCTTGGGTTGGATTTAGGATTGGGTTTTGGCTTGGATTCTTTGGATGGGATTTTGGATTGAAGTTTTTGGCTTGGACTTTCTTGGATCTATGGGTTGGATTGCTTCTTGGGTTGAAGTTTTGTGGATTTTTTGGGTTGGATTTAGGGTTGTGTTTTGGCTTGGATTCTTTGGCTTGGCTTCCTTGGGTTGGATTTTGGATTGGGGTGTTTTTTTGGATTTGTTTGCTTTAGGGTTGGACTTTTTTGGGTTGGACTGGTTGGGTTTGCTGGGTCGGGTTTAGGGTTGGATTTTGGATTGGGGCCTTTAAGTTGGAGTTTTTGGTTTTTTTTGGGGTTCAGTGCCTGGGTTGGGGTTTCAGTTGGATTTTTGGTTGGTTTTTTGGGGTTACATCTTCGAGGTTGGGTTTTATCTTGGATTCTTTGCCCTGGGGTTTTTGGGCTTAGAGTTTTCTGGGGTTGGTCATGATCCCAAACCAGAGCTCCAGGAACGTTTGGACAGTGCTCCAAGGGACAGGGTGGGATTGTGGGGTGTCCTGCAGGGCTGGGCTGGGCTGGGTGATCCCTTTGCACTCAGGACATTCCCTGTTCTCCCACACGGTGATCCTGGAGGGCTTTCCTGACCCTGAGGATTCCCTGATTTCCTGGAGAATTTTATGATCTTGGGAGGCTTTTCCAACCTCAGGGATTCCCAGGAGGCTTTTATGTTCCTGGGTTCTCCTGACCCTGAGGATTCCCTGATTTCCTGGAGAATTTTATGATCTTGGCAGGCTTTTCCAACCTCAGGGATTCCCAGGAGGCTTTTATGATCCTGGCTTCTCCTGACCCTGAGGATTCCCTGATTTCCTGGAGAATTTTATGATCTTCAAGGGCTTTCCTGACCTGAAGGAATTTCAGATTTCCTGGAGAATTTTATGATCCCAGAGGGGAATCCCTGACCTTGAGGATTCCCTGATTCCCAGGAGGCTTTTATGATCCTGGAGGGCTTTCCTGCCCTGAAGGAATTCCTGATTTCCAGGAGAATTTTATGATCCTCAAGGGCTTTCCTGCCCTGAAGGAATTCCTGATTTCCAGGAGAATTTTATGATCCTCAAGGGCTTTCCTGCCTTAAAGGAATTCCTGATTTCCAGGAGACTTTAAAATGATCTTGGAGGGCTTTCCCAGCCTAAGGATTCCCAGGAGGCTCTGATGTTCCTGGAGGGCTTTCCCAGCCTTAAGGAATTCTGATTTCCAGGTGGTTTTTGGGCTCTGGAGGGGATTCCCTGGTTCCCAGGAGATTTTAAAATGATCCTGGAGAGCTTTCCCAGCCTTAAGGAATTCTGATTTCCAGGCGGTTTTGCTGCCCTGGAGGGGATTCCCTGGTTCCCAGGAGATTTTCCCCCTGCTGGCAGCTCCGGGCAGGTTCCTGGAAGGCCTGACCTCCTTTCCCACCCCAAATCCAGGTCACCATTCCTGGAGGGAATCTGGAGCTCTGTGTCCCCGTGGGGCTGAGGGCAGAGCTCAGCTCAGCATCCACATCCCAGGGAAAACTGGGATCAGCCTTGGGATCCTGGAAAATCCAGAATTCCCTCTGGCCAGGGGGTTTCTGGAGGATTTGTGCTCAGTTCAGGCTTCTCCTTCCCATCCCAGGTGCTGCAGGAATTCCTTGGATTTCCCATGATTTCCTGGTTTATCCTAATATTTTTCTAAAACATTTATTTGTAGATTCTGACCAAAAAAAAATCCCTTTTGTTGTAGATTCTGCTGCTCGAAAACATGGAAAAATCTATTTGAATCATAAATAAATGTTTAAAATCTATTTAAATAATAAATAACTTTATCCAGGTTTTTTTTAATTTTTTTTTCAGGATCCAGAGCAGCTCCAGGACAAATCCAATGAAATCCTGACTGCCATAATCCAGGGAATGAGAAAGGAGGAGCCCAGCAACAATGTGAAGCTTGCAGCTACCAACGCACTCCTGAACTCTTTGGAATTCACCAAAGCAAACTTTGACAAAGAGGTGAGGGAGAAAAACCCCAAAATGCCAAAGTTTGGGAGGGATTGCAGGGGAGCTGCAGCCCAGGTCAGTGATGAGGTTCATGCACCACGCTGAGCTGGGATGGACAATCCTTGGGAGCTGAGGCCTGGGCAGCTCTGGGGCTGCAGGACTTTTCCCTATTTTCC
Organism: Geothlypis trichas; assembly: GCA_009764595.1. Classification (NCBI taxonomy): domain Eukaryota; kingdom Metazoa; phylum Chordata; class Aves; order Passeriformes; family Parulidae; genus Geothlypis; species Geothlypis trichas. The sequence continues at coordinate 9,831 of WSPJ01000147.1, forward strand.
CCTTTTTCCTTTTTCCCCCATTGTTTTAAAGAAATTGCTGAAATAATTCAGGCACCAGCAGGATTTTGGAATTCTGGAGTTCTGCTGTGTCTTTATTTTGGACAGGCTTGAAATGGAAGTTGTGGATTTCCATTTTGGGGAGAGAAAAATTTCCATTTTGGTGGAAAAAAGCACTTCACTTCTGGGGAAAAATACTCTCATTTAGGGGGGGAAATATTCCCATTTTGGGGGGAAATGGTTTAAAATGGAGCAGGGAGTGGTGCCCTTTGTCTGTGCTGGTCCACACCTAAATTCACCCTCCCTGGGAAACCTTTAAAAGCTTAAATTGTTCTTTGGACCCCTTTTAATTCTCTTCTTTTATTTTATTTTAATTCTCTTTTTAAATTTTTATTTTAATTCTGTTCTTTTATTTCTCCTCATTTCAGTCTGAAAGGCACTTTATTATGCAAGTAGTCTGTGAAGCCACACAGTGTCCAGACACAAGGGTGAGTAAATTCACAATTCCCTTCCTGGGGAATCCCTGCCTGCCAGAAATATGTTACAAATAAAATCAGGAAATGGAGTGAAATTGGCATTTTCCTGTGCCCCAGGTACGAGTGGCTGCCTTACAGAACCTGGTGAAGATAATGTCCCTTTATTACCAATATATGGAGACCTACATGGGGCCTGCCCTCTTTGCTGTGAGTGCTTTGTGCTTTATTTATAAACTAATTGAATAATTGTTTATAAAATAATTCATATGTTTCTAATAAACTAATATAAAAATAAATTATATATTAAATTAATATATAATTTGTATATATTAATGTAATGTAATAGTATAATAATATTTAAACATTGATATAATAATAGATGTTAATAATATGTAAGTAATAAATTAATCTACTATAAATGATTTATTTATAGTAAATAAATTTTGTTTCTAATTCTCATATTTATTCTTCTGATTTTTCTCTGCTTGTATTTTCCCCCATTTGTATTTTTATTTCTCAGGTTTATTTCTCTGATTTCTCCCCATTTGAATTTATATATTTCTCACTTTTTTGGCTGATCTCCCTGTGTTTATGTTGATATTTATTTTCTTGATTTTGCTCTATTTATATTTCTGTGATTTCCCCCATTTGTATTTCTGATATTTATTTCTCTGCTCTCTCTCTGCTTGTATTGCTATTTCTCATGGTCATGTCTCTGAGTTTCCTTTGTTTATATTTCCCATGTTTATTTCCCTCAATTCCTGTTTATATTTTCCATTTTTATTTCTCTGAAGGCCATCTCTTTAAAAACTTCCATTCCTGATTTTCCTTTGTATCCCTGGGAATCCCAGTCCCTAAAATCACCATCCTTGAGGTTCCAAATGGGACAAAACCCTCAGTTCGAGGTGATAAAAAATCGGATTATTTGTAATTTTAAACCTCAATAACCTGAATTTCCCCAGTCCCCCGTCTCCTCCTGGTGTCCCACCCACCAGGATGGGTTCCAGGATGGATTCCAGGATGGATTCCAGGATGGATTCCAGGCGGGATCAGTCCCTGAAATGTCCTTTCTGTGCCATTCTGTGCCGTGCAGATCACGATTGAGGCCATGAAGAGCGACATCGACGAGGTGGCTCTGCAGGGCATCGAGTTCTGGTCCAACGTGTGCGACGAGGAGATGGACCTGGCCATCGAGGCCTCTGAGGTGGGCTGGGATCCCCTGGGATCATCTGAGCATCCCCTGGGATCCCCTAGGATCCCCATCCACCCCCTGGGATCACCTGGGCATCACCTGGGCATCACCTGGGCATCCCCTGGGCATCACCTGGGATCACCTGAGCATCCCCTGGGCATCACCTGGGATCACCTGGGCATCCCTCATCCATTCCCTGGGATCCCCTGGGCATCACCTGGGATCACCTGGGCATCCCCTGGGCATCACCTGGGATCATCTGAGCATCCCCTGGGATCCCCTGGGATCACCTGAGATCACCTGGGATCACCTGAACATCCCTCATCCCTCCCCTGGGATCACCTGGGATCACCTGGGCATCCCCTGGATCACCTGGGCATCCCCTGGGATCACCTGAGCATCCCTCATCCATCCCCTGGGATCACCTGGGATCACCTGGGCATCCCTCATCCATCCCCTGGGAATTCCCTCATCCACCCCTTCATCCATCCCCTGGGATCCCCTGGGAATTCCTTCATCCATCCCCTCGGATTCCCCTCATCCATTCCCTGGAATTCCCTGTGATTCCCCTCATCCATCCCCTGGAATTCCCCTCATCCATCCCCTCGGATTGCCCTCTTCCATCCCCTGAAATTCCCTGGGATTCCCTCATCCATCCCTTGGGATCCCCTGGGAATTCCTTCATCCATCCCCTCGGATTGCCCTCATCCATTCCCTGGAATTCCCTGAGATTCCCCTCATCCATCCCCTGAAATTCCCTGGGATTCCCTCATCCATCCCCTGTTATCCCCTCATCCATCCCCACATCCATCCCCTGTTATTCCCTCATCCATCCCCTGGGAATTCTCACATCCCTCCCCTGTTATCCCCTCTCTTCCCCTGGAATTTGCCATTCCCAGCTTTGCCCACCCCTGGAGCTCCTCCTGCTCCTCCCGGGGGAAATGGGGAAATTCCTGGCTGGATTTGGGCTCCCAGCACCACATGAACAGCCCTAAAAGAGATTCTGGCTCCTCTTTTTGGGAGCTTTAAATTCTCCATTTGGGGGTTTTTAGCTCCTCCTGTGGAAGTTCTTTAGCTCCTTTGGGAGTTGAGTTTTTGGCTCCTCCTTTGGGGATTTCTGGCTCCTCTTTTGGAGGTTTTTAGCTCATTTGGGAGTTGAGTTTTTGGCTTCTCCTTTGGGGATTTCTGGCTCCTCTTTTGGAGGTTTTTAGCTCATTTGGGAGTTCAGTTTTTGGCTCCTCCTTCTGGATGTTTTAGCTCCTCCCTTGGCAGTTTGCAGCTCCTCCTTTGGGGTTTTTAGCTCATTTGGGAGTTGAGTTTTTGGCTCCCCTTTTTGGGGCTTGTTAGCTGCTGATTTGGGGGTTTTTGGTTCCTCATTTGGACTCTTGACTCCTCCTTTGGGAGGAGTTTTTAGCTCCTCACTTGGTTCTGGCCCAGGTCCTGCTCCCCCTGGTAAATTGGGGATTTTCAGCTGACCCTGAATTTGGAATTCCTGTTGATCCCAAAGTCCTGGGATGGTTTGGGCTGGAAGGACCTTAAATCCCAGCCATGGGCAGGGACACCTCCCACCATCCCAGCTTCTCCCAGCCCTCTCCAGCCTGGTGGGTTTTGTTCAAATAACCCAATTTTACCATTTTTATTCCCTATTTCCACCTAAACCCACATGCAGCTCCTATCCCAGGGCTCTCCCATGCTTTCCCTGGAAATAATCCATGGGATTGATGAAATAATGTCCAAAATTTTGGGGTCTGTCACAACCATTAGGGGCTTTATGCCAGAAGATGGTTCACATTCCCCAAAATCCATGATTTGTGAGTCAGACCTGGGATTCTGGATGAAATAAAAGTGATTATCCTGTGGAATGGCTGGGGCTGGAGAGGAATTTGGGGAATTTGTTCTGCATGCAGATGCTGTTTGCAGAAATGATCTGTGGAGATCAATAACAGCTGAAACTTTGAAGGGCTCTGCATGAATCACATCCATTTTTTAAAGACAGCTAAATCTGTATTTATGCTTGCATTCCCAAAAAATAAAAAAATCAAGGATAAAAGGACAGGCAGCAGTGGGGTGGGGTTTATTTGCTCCAAACCTTTTGCTCCTTCACCTCGGGGTCATTTGATAATTACACCTGACAGCCAAGTGAAAATGGGGATAATTGTGCCCTGTGAGGAGGGATGAGGAATTAAAGTGGATTTTGGAATATTTAAAGTGGATTTTGGAATATTTACCTCAGTGCAAAGTGCCCTTGAGGCAGCTCAGATTTTGTGTTGGGGAGGAGAGGGGCAAAAAGGGGAATTTATGCCTGCTGGAGTTGATCATTCAACCTCTTAGTGCTGAAAAATAGAAAATCATATAGAAACAGATAAAAATGTTGATGAAAATAAACTTTTCACCTCTTTTTCCTCTCTGCAGGCAGCAGAACAAGGACGGCCCCCAGAGCACACCAGCAAGTTCTATGCCAAGGGGGCACTGCAGTATTTGGTCCCTATCCTAACCCAGACCTTAACAAAACAGGTGAGTTCCCCCTTCCCTGAGGGAATTGCAGCTCTGGAGCTCCTCCTGCCCCCTGGCTCCTTTGGGAATGGGCTTTGGATTCCTCAAAATCCCTTTGGGATCCCAGAAACGCCTCAGGGGTGGCAGTCCCTGGTCTGTGATGAGCTCTCATGCACCACTCTGAGCCAGTGATGCAGCAGTGTTTGGGCTGAGACTGGGACTTGCCTCCTTTTCCCCTGATCACATCCCAGGGGTTGTTTCCAGAGGGTTTTGGTGATTCCCTGCATTCCTGAAGGAATATTTGGGATATTAAATCAAATATTGCACAGCCCCTGCCTCATGTGGGCTCCAATTCCAGGGATTTTTGAGGCCTTAGGCCCTGTTTAACACTTCCAGGGATTTATTGGAGCTGTGCTTCCCAAGATTTGTGGTTTCCAGAGAGGTTTGGTGATTCCCTGTATTCCTGAAGGAATATTTGGGATATTAAACCAAATATTGCACAGCCCCTGCCTCATCTGAGCTCCAGTTCCTGGGATTTTTGAGGCCTTAGGCCCTGTTAAACACTTCCAGGGATTTATTGGAGCTGTGCTTCCCAAGATTTGTGGTTTCCAGAGAGGTTTGGTGATCCCTCTGTTCCTGTTTGGAATATTTGCCCACAGCTTCATGTGAGCTCCCAGTCCCTGAGATTTTTGAGGCCTGGGTTTATTGACTCCCTGTTAAACACTTCCAGGGATTTGTTGGAGCTGTGCTTCCCAAGATTTGTGGTTCCCAGAGAGGTTTGGTGATCCCTCTGCTCCTGACAGAATTTGCTCTTGGGCCTGTAACCTGTGTGGTTGTCCTTGGTCCCAAGCTGTAACAGGAATTATTTTATCCCCTACTCTGTGAAGAGAGCTCACCAACCCTTAGCATGTACCTCAGACCCACACCCTAAAGCAGCACAAACCCTGAAAAAAATTAAAGTTGGACCTTGAGGATCAGCAGGGCACCTTTCTGTGCAGGACGAGAACGACGACGACGACGACTGGAACCCCTGCAAGGCGGCCGGGGTGTGCCTGATGCTGCTGGCCACGTGCTGCGAGGACGACATCGTCCCTCACGTGCTGCCCTTCATCAAGGAGCACATCAAGAACCCCGACTGGCGCTACCGCGACGCGGCCGTCATGGCCTTCGGCTGCATCCTGGAGGGGCCCGAGCCCAACCAGCTCAAGCCTTTGGTCATCCAGGTCAGCGTCTGCCACGGCCTGCAGCCCAAAATCTGCTGCTTCTGAGGGGCAGGGTGGGAGGGTTTTGTGTGAGGAGAATCGGGAGGGTGTAATCTGGGTTTGGAGGTAAAAAATGCCTCGTTTAGGGGCTGCTGGAGCATAAAGTGTTGTGGTTATTTGGAGGAGAGTGTCTGGTTTCTTCATGCTCTTATTTAAAAAAAATCAGAAGGATGTCATTGGTTTTGGAGGTTTCTGGAGCCTGAGTTTTGTAGGGTTTTAGAGCCCAAAATCACTGGGTTAATTGATCCTTATTTTAAGGAAAATCAGAAGGATATCACCTGTTTTGGACGTTTCTGGAGCCTGAGTTTTGTAGGGTTTTAAAGCCCAAAATCGCTAGGTTAATTGGGAGAGAATGTCTGGTTTCTACATGATCATATTTTAAGGAAAATCAGAAGGATGTCACCTGTTTTGGACGTTTCTGGACCCTGAGTTTTGTGGGGTTTTGGAGGGTTTCATTTGAGGAGAATCAGGAGGGTATAATCTGGTTTTGGAGGTAAAAGTCTCTTGTTTGGGGGTGTTTAGAGTTTAAAATTACATGGTTATTTGCAGGAGATTTTTATTTCCTCCCGTGGTTTCTCCTTGCAGGCCATGCCGACGTTGATAGAGCTGATGAAGGACCCCAGCGTGGTGGTCAGGGACACGACGGCCTGGACCGTGGGCCGGATCTGCGAGATGCTGCCCGAGGCCGCCATCAACGACATCTACCTGGCCCCTCTGCTGCAGTGCCTGATGGAGGGGCTGAGCGCCGAGCCCAGGGTGGCCACCAACGTCTGCTGGGTGAGAGCCCACGGGAATCGGGGCCACGGGGAGCAGCAGCCCCAGGGGCCATCTGAGGGGTTTGGTGTCGCCATTCTGAGCGTCCTGCCTGCAGGACTGTGCTGGCTCCTCTGTGCTCATCCGTGAGTTTGGTGGGCAAGTCCAGGGACTGGGAGTTCAGCCCTGCTGCAGGCAGCTTGTGCAGATGCCTGGGACTTTTTCCATGAGGGAATTTTCCTTAGTATCCAGCCCGGACATCCCTTAGGGCTGTTTGGTCATGGCTGTCCAAATCTTGCCCTTTTCCCCTCACGAATCTCTCATGTTTTCCCTCACATTTCCTCCTCACAGATCACCCCCATTTTCCCCTCACACATCACCCCCATTTTCCCCTCACGTCACCCCCATTTTCCCCTCACAGATCACCCCCATTTTCCCCTCACGGATCACCCCCATTTTCCCCTCACATCACCCCCATTTTCCCCTCACATCACCCCCATTTTCCCCTCGCAGATCACCCCCATTTTCCCCTCGCAGATCACCCCCATTTTCCCCTCGCATCACCCCCATTTTCCCCTCACAGATCACCCCCATTTTCCCCTCACAGATCACCCCCATTTTCCCCTCACATCACCCCCATTTTCCCCTCACATCACCCCCATTTTCCCCTTGCAGATCACCCCCATTTTCCCCTCACACATCACCCCCATTTTCCCCTCACAGATCACCCCCATTTTCCCCTCACAGATCACCCCCATTTTCCCCTCGCATCACCCCCATTTTCCCCTCGCATCACCCCCATTTTCCCCTCACAGATCACCCCCATTTTCCCCTCACAGATCACCCCCATTTTCCCCTCACATCACCCCCATTTCCCCTCGAGTTGACTGTTTTGATATTTTCTGTCCCAGGCCTTCTCCAGCCTTGCTGAAGCTGCCTATGAAGCTGCAGATGTGGCTGATGATCAGGAAGAACCAGCAACCTACTGCTTATCCTCCTCCTTTGAGCTGATAGTGCAGAAACTGCTGGAGACTGCAGACAGGTAAAGCAGCCTCTCCAGAAAGCCTTTTCTCATTTATTTCCCACTCCACACTCTCGGGCTCTTCTTGGCAGCTGAGATCTGGTGTTGGATTAAAGCATGGCTTTAGTTGGTATAAAAAAATGCAGAGGAATCAAGGATGCAAATCCCAGGAAAACAGTTCTTCCCACTGAATAATTTCTCATAATTTTGTCCATATCTGGTTTTAGGAAGTCCAGAAGTGTGCCTTCTCTCTTTTCCTTCAAATTTCTCCGGTTTCCCCTCACATCTCCCCCATTTTCCCCTCACATTTTCCCCTCACATCTCCCCCATTTTCCCCTCACATCTCCCCCATTTCCCCCTCACAACTCCCCCATTTTCTCCTCACATTTTCCCCTCATGACTCCCCCATTTTCCCCTCACATCTCCCCCATTTTCCCCTCACAACTCCCGCATTTTCCCCTCACATTTTCCCCTCACATCTCCCCCATTTTCCCCTCACATCTCCCCCATTTTCTCCTCACATTTTCCCCTCACATCTCCCCCATTTGCCCCTCACATCTCCCCCATTTTCCCCTCACATTTTCCCCTCACATCTGAGGGAAAATATTTTGCTCTCAGATGCAGGGGAAAAAAGGCTAAAACTCAAATTTTATGGTGGCTCGAAGGTCACATAAATCTGACAGCTGCAGGTTCAATCCCTGGATCAGCTCCATGGACTGATGGAGCTTTTTTTGCTGCTGATTCTCCTTAAAAGCCTTGTTGTCCCAGTTCAAAATGTAAACTCTTTCCCTGTCGTCATCTCCATCCAGCCAGGAGTGGAGTGTCTGGCTCAAGGCTCTGGAGCCCATCAATCACCTCAGGTGCCTTAATTCCAAATTTCACACCCTCAGGGGTGTCTGGGGAGGGGCTCTGAGCCTCCTTCTGTGCCTCTCCTCGTGGTGAGAGCTACTGAAAATCATTTCAAAAACTGAAAATCGTTGAAAACAAAGCTGCCAGAAGCGGCTTCACAAATTCCCTTTATTTCAAGGCTTTTCAAGTGGCTCCTGCTTGTCACAGCATTCAAATGGAGCTGTTGCTGGTTTACTAAAATTAAAAAAAATCTGTTTCCAAGCACTTGGAGCTGCAAATCTTCCTCCTTCTGTTGCAGACCTGATGGACACCAGAATAACTTGAGGAGTTCTGCCTATGAATCCCTGATGGAAATAGTGAAAAACAGTGCCAAGGACTGTTATCCTGCTGTCCAAAAAACCACCCTGGTCATCATGGAGAGGCTCCAGCAAGTGCTGCAGATGGAGGTGGGTAAATCCTGGTTTAAAATTAAAAATTTAAATTTAAAGCTCTATCCCTGAGAGTGTCCAAATCCAGGGATGGTGGGAGGTGTCCCTGCCCATTTGGGATTTAAGGTCCCAAACCACTCAGGGATTCTATATTCAGCTTCTTCACAGCCCCTGTGCTCTGAAATCTGAAAAGAACAAATATTTAAAGTACAACCTGGCTCTCCCTGGAGCTGCCAGGATCCCAGGCAGCCTCTTCACACGTGGGATTTTGTTCTGTTTCAGTCTCACATCCAGAGCACCTCTGACAGAATCCAGTTCAACGACCTGCAGTCCCTTCTCTGTGCTACTCTCCAGGTAAATCCTCTCTCCGGGCTTTGCTGTGGGAATAAAGTGGTTTTTGAGGTGTTTTTGTGCCCCTGAAGCTGCAGCCTCAGCTGCTGGTGCTGAGAATTGAATGAAAAAAGTGGATTTTGGGTCCCAGCTGACACGTGGGAGGTGATGCAGGGTTCAGAAGTCTCTAAGTTGTGCTCTAGTGACAAAATTCAGGGCAATGTGACTCCAAGAATGCTGTTGGGGATTTTATAGATTGTCTGTGCTGTCAGATTGGTTCTTGGGTTGGCTACAGCCTCAACAATCCCACAGACAACAACAACAACAAAAAATTCCCTCAAGGCTTTGAGTCCCTCATCTGCCTCTCGTGCTTGGTGCTCCTGATCCAAATGGCACCAATTAAAATGTTCTGAGTGTCCTCACAATTCCCAATTAAACACCTGCTGATGAGCAGGAGCCACCAGGGCAGTGCTTGCTGCTGCAAACCCCATCAAAAAAGGGTTTTTTCCCCTAAAAATCAGGTCAGAGCAGCCCAGGTGGTCTCCAGGATGATTTGAGAAATCCTTCATTTCATCCTCAAAAGCTTCGTGGTTGTTTTCACTCTCCAGTTTTAGGGTAATTTTTGAAAATAATGGGAAATGGGAATAATCTCTCCTTAGAAAGAGTTTTAATGAGGAATTTTCACCCTGGAATCTTGCAGGGTGGGCACTGGGGAGTGTAATCCAGGTAGAATTAAGATGCCAGTTTTAATTTCTAAATTTATTTTTTGCTATCCCAGAACCTGAACTTGAATTTTTCACCCAGTTGCAGCAGATGCTAAAAAGCCACTGAGTAAATCTCAGCAGAGGGGCATTTTTCAGTATTAAAAAAATAAAATATATGGGGGTTTTTCCCTTTTTTTTTTTGGCTGTTGTTTTGCTGGAAATGCAATTACGAACATCCAGCAGAAGAAAAAACATTTGTTAATATTGAAAATTAAGTGAGAAAATCCTATCACTGGAAGGAACAACTTTGTTTAGTGGAATCTGTTCCTGTCCATGGAATTTGGGGATTTTTAATCCCCAAACCATCCTGTAATTCCATAAATCAAATCTTGAATGTATAAACACCCAAAGTCTATTTTTGTGGAGTGCAAAATGAAACTTTAAATAATAACTTTCTTCTGGAAATTAAGAATTTTTTTTCTTTTCCTGGGAACTGTTGTATTTTAACCACTTCAAGCATTTCTAAACTTTAATTGAGATGGGTTCAACCCCTACAAGCTCAGCTGCAACAGAAAAAAAAAGGATTTCATTATTACGGTTTTTAATAGGCTAAATTTGGGCTGGTCACATTTAATTCCAGCTTACACATGGCAAAGCTTTGAGAACAGCCCATGCAGCAGGAAAGGGAAATTCAGCTGGAAAATCTGAATGCAGCCAAATGAACGGGACTTTGCAGCCACAAAAGCAGATTTTTTTGGCTGCAAAAGGGTTCAAACAGCAGCTCTTTCATCCTTATCAAAGCTCTCAGGGCTGTGGGAATGCTTTATCTGTAGGATAAGCAGTGATTTTTGCCCTATTTCCATGATTTTTCCCTCAGAACATGCTGAGGAAGGTGCAGCACCCGCGACTGTGGGAATGCACTATCTGTAGGATGAATGGTGATTTTTGCCTGTTTTCCACGATTTTTCCCTCAGAAGGAGCAGGCCCAGGGCTGTGGGAGTGCTTTACCTGTAGGATAAGCAGTGATTTTTGCCCATTTTCCGTGGTTTTTCCCTCAGAAGGAGCAGGCCCAGGGCTGTGGCTGTGCTTTACCTGTAGGATAAGCAGTGATTTTTGCCCGTTTTCCGTGATTTTTCCCTCAGAAGGAGCAGGCCTAGGGCTGTTGTTGTGCTTTACCTGTAGGATAAGCAGTGATTTTTGCCCGTTTTCTACGATTTTTCCCTCAGAACGTGCTGCGGAAGGTGCAGCACCCGCGGCTGTGGGAATGCTTCACCTGAGGGATGAATGGTGATTTTTGCCCGTTTTCCGTGATTTTTCCCTCAGAAAGAGCAGGCCCAGGGCTGTGGGAGTACTTTACCTGTAGGATAAGCAGTGATTTTTGCCCGTTTTCCGTGATTTTTCCCTCAGAACGTGCTGCGGAAGGTGCAGCACCAGGACGCGCTGCAGATCTCGGACGTGGTGATGGCGTCGCTGCTCAGAATGTTCCAGAGCACGGCCGGCTCCGGGGGCGTGCAGGAGGACGCCCTGATGGCCGTCAGCACCCTGGTGGAAGGTCAGGGACGGGGCTGGATCCGGGAATTTTGGGCAAAGTGGTGAAAAATGGAATTTGTGGTGCTGGCAATGGGGGTGCTACATCCATGAAGTGGCCGAGGCTGGAGGAACCCGGGATAGTGGAAGGTGTCACTTTAAGGTCCCCTTCAACCCAAGAAATGCTGGGATTCTGAAATCCAAACCACCTTAGAGTGTGGAGTTTTGGTTTCTTTTGTTTTTTTATTATTCTGAAGGATAAGGCAGTAAAGGAAAGCTGGGGCTGTTCACATGGCTGAAGTGTCCAAGGCCAGGCTGGACAGGGCTTGGAGCAATTGGGGATATTGAAGGTGTCACTTAAGGTCCTTTTTATCCCAAACAATCCTGGGGTTCTGAAATCTAAACCACCTTGGAGCGTGGAATTGTGGTCTGGTGTATTTTCTTATTATTTCCAATAAGCATTTGGGAATTTGTCCAGTCCTGGAGGACCTGGATAATTTCACTGTTGTCAGTTGTCAAGTGGAGAATTGGTTTTCACTGGGTCTGGGTGGGATTTGAGGGATTTCTGCTTTGTTGTTTATGGCAAATGCCAGGAGTTGGGATTTTCCTTCTCACTGGAATGTTTTCCCTGCACAGTCCTGGGTGGAGAGTTCCTGAAGTACATGGATGCCTTCAAACCTTTCCTTGGGATTGGGCTGAAAAACTACGCTGAGTACCAGGTGTGGATCCCAGTTCTCCCTTTTCCAGGGGAATTGTGGCTGCCCCATCCCTGGAGTTTTCCAGGGCCAGGTTGGATGAGTTTTGGGATAGTGAAAGGTGTCCCTGCCCATGCAGTGGGGTCACTTCCAACCCAGACAGTCCCAGGATTCTCAAATCCAAACCACCTTGGAGCATGGAATTTTGGTGTTTTACATTTTCTTAGTTACTTCCAAGGAAAAACATGGATAAGGCAGCAAATTCCCCCTGGAATGTCAAATCCTGGTGCCTTCCCATGGGAATTTGGAGGTTTTTTCCCCAGCCCAGATCCTGGCTGGGATTTTCTCTTGGAATATCAATCCTGGCTGGGATTTCCTCCTGGATTATCAATCCTGGTTGAGATTTCCTCCTGGATTATCAATCCTGGCTGGGATTTCCCCTTGGATTATCAATCCTGATGGCCTCCATGGGAATTTTGGAGTCGTTTTTCCAGCCCAAGTCCTGGCTGGGATTTCCCCTTTGAAATTGGAATTTAGGGAAGTTTTTCCAACCCAAATCCCTGCCACTCCTGGATGTCCTCGTGCCTCACCTCCGTGCTGTCAGCCAGCTCGTTATCCCCAGGATTTAATCACCCTCCCATCCCTCTGGAGCGCTGGCATGACCCCAGATCCCCAGGGATGACCCCAAATCCCCGGGATGACCCCAAATCCCCGGGGATGACCCCAGATCCCCAGGGATGGCCCCAGATCCCCAGGGATGGCCCCAAATCCCCAGGGATGGTCCCAGATCCCCAGGGATGACCCCAGATCCCCAGGGATGACCCCAGATCCCTGGGGATGGCCCCAGATCCCCGAGCTGACCCCAAATCCCCAGAGGATGACCCCAAATCCCCAGGGATGACCCCAGGTCCCCAGGGATGACCCCAAATCCCCAGAGGATGACCCCAGATCCCCAGGGATGACCCCAAATCCCCAGGGATGACCCCAGATCCCCGGGGATGACCCCAGATCCCCAGGGATGACCCCAAATCCCTGAGGGATGACCCCAAATCCCTGTGGATGACCCCAGATCCCCGGGGATGACCCCAAATCCCCAAGGATGGCCCCAAATCCCTGGGGATGACCTCAGGTCCCCCGAGCTGACACCAAATCCCCAGGGATGGTCCCAGATCCCCAGGGATGGTCCCAGATCCCCAGGGATGGTCCCAAATCCCCGAGCTGACCCCAGATCCCCAGGGATGACCCCAAATCCCCAGGGATGACCCCAGATCCCTGGGGATGGCCCCAGATCCCCGAGCTGACCCCAAATCCCCAGAGGATGACCCCAAATCCCCAGGGATGACCCCAGGTCCCCAGGGATGACCCCAAATCCCCAGGGATGACCCCAAATCCCCAGGGATGACCCCAGATCCCCGAGCTGACCCCAGATCCCCAGGGATGACCCCAAATCCCCAGGGATGACCCCAGGTCCCCAGGGATGACCCCAGCTCCCCAGGAATGACCCCAAATCCCCAGGGATGACCCCAGATCCCCAAACTGACCCCTGCTCCGTTGCAGGTCTGCCTGTCTGCAGTGGGGCTGGTGGGGGACCTGTGCCGAGCCCTGCAGTCCAACATCCTCCCCTTCTGCGACGAGGTGATGCAGCTGCTCCTGGAGAACCTGGGGGTGAGTGGGAGATTCCCGAGTAACAGTTGGATGCTCACTCTTCCCAGGGGAGTGGGAGGTGGGAGAAGCCTGGGAAAAGTGGGAGGAATTCTCCGGGAATGTCTCGTGTTTGGTGATGCTGAGAACAGCGGCCAGGAGGGGCTGGGGGCCAGGGCTGTGGCTTGTGGGGAACATCTCCTCTGTCAGATTGCTGGAGTCCTAAATAAATTCCTTCCTGAATTCCTGAGTTCCTCCCAAATTCCTTCCTCTCTCCCACTCTGCATCACTCCCACTCTCTGTCCCTGAATTCCTTCTGAATTCTTTCCTGAATTCTCGAGTTCATTCATTCCTTCCTGGATTCCTTAAAAATTCCTTCCTTCCAAATTCCTCCCTCCCTTCCTCTTGAATTCCTTCCGAATTCTGAATTCCTTCCTTCCCAATTCCTTTCTTCCTTCTGAATTCCTTCCTCCCTTTCCCTCCCTCTCCCACATTCCTGGGACATTTCCAGACATTTTCCAACCCCTGGCTGTACTTGCTCCACCATTTTACACCCTTTCCACTGGAGAAGCATTCTGAAACACCCCACACAAACCCCTTGGTGCAGCTTGAGGCCATTGCCTCCTTTCCCACACTGATGCAGGACCTTTTTGGGGTGTTTTCTCCCCAGAATGAGAACGTGCACAGGTCGGTGAAGCCGCAGATCCTCTCGGTGTTCGGGGACATCGCCCTGGCCATCGGGGGCGAGTTCAAGAAGTACCTGGACGTGGTGCTCAACACCCTCCAGCAGGCATCCCAGGCCCAGGTGGACAAGGTGAGCTGTCCCCAGTGCCAGGGGACATTGCCAGGGTCTCACCTTGATGCCCAGAGAGGCTGGGCAGAGTTAAGGGAATAAAGCAGGGATTTATTCAAATTATCATCCTTTCTTTAAGGATACACCTTGGGCAGCACAAGAGCCTGGCTAAGGTTACACCCAAGATAGAGTCAGGAGGTTTCTCACTTTTATAAGTTTTGGTCCATTTCCATATTGGGGTTAATTGTCCAGTTACAGCTCCAGGTTATGCAGCCCCATCTTCCCAGACTGCTCCCCTCAGTTTGCTTTGTTTGCACTTTTTGGGCCTTTTTGTTGTTTGTACATTTTGGGCCTGAAGCTGCAAAGGCGTCCTTGGCTCTGGGGCTGGAGAAGGATTGTTCAGTGTGACTGAGCTGAGGAGAGCCTGCTGACACTCTGTGTGAGCTCAGTCCCAGCCCAGGGCAGTGCAGAACCTGGAGGAGGGGAAGCTGAAGGTGTCCCTGTGTCCGTGTGTCTGTCCCCAGTCCGACTACGACATGGTGGATTACCTGAACGAGCTGCGGGAGGGCTGCCTGGAGGCCTACACGGGCATCATCCAGGGCCTCAAGGGAGACCAGGAGAACGTGCACCGTGAGTGGGACCCACCCTGGGAGCCACCCACCCCCCGGAGCCCTGGGTGTCCCCAAATATCCCACACGAACCTCCCCGGGCCTCCTGTTGGGGTGTCACGTCCCTGCTCCTTCCCTTCCTTTGACATCCTCCAGTGTCACCTCCAAACCACATCCCCCCGTGGCCTGTCCACCTGGGTTTGGACATTTATAACTCTTCCAGGGGAGAAATATTCCCAAATATCCACTACAGACCTCCTGAGCCTCCTTTTGGGGTTGTCACATCCTTGTCACGTCCCTGCTCCTTCCGTTCCTTTGACATCCTCCAGTGTCACCTCCACACATTCCTAGGGCATTTCCTGGCATGGAGCCTGCTCTGGGAAGTTGTTCCAATGTTTTGCAACTCTTCCTGTGGAGGAATATTCCCAATTCCCTGATACAGATCTCCCTGGGCCTCCTTTTGGGGTTGTCACTCCCTGCTCCTTCCCTTCCTTTGACATCCTCCAGTGTCACCTCCAGACCACATCCCCCAGTGGCCATTCCACCTGGTTTTGAACATTTATAACTCTTCTAGGGAGAAATATTCCCAGTTCCTGATACAGATCTCCCTGAGCCTCCCTTTGGGGTTCTCACGTCCCTGCAGCAGCAGGAAACACAAAACCCCCAAACATCCAGGAGGGAGGATCCGGGTGGGACCCGGGCTGGGTTCTGGGAGCTCCCCAGCCCTGGCAGAGCTGTGAGCAGCCTTTCCCTGCAGCTGACGTGATGCTGGTGCAGCCCAGGGTGGAGTTCATCCTGTCCTACATCGACCACATCGCGGGCGACGAGGATCACACGGACGGGGTGGTGGCCTGCGCCGCCGGGCTCATAGGGTGAGGCTGCACCCCACTGTCCCTGCAAAAAAACCCTGGGGCTCCCTTCCTCCTGCCCCTCTGGGGGCTTTAGGGTCACTGCTGGGGTTGGAGTTTGGGGTTTGGCGCCAGGTGGGAAGGGATTTGGCAGGTGAGAGAATCATCACAAAAATCCCAGGTTTAGGATTTTTCCAGGAGTTTAGAACCCAAAACCCTCATCCTTAGGGAGCTGAGGAAGCCAGGTTAAAATCCTGGGATCTGCCCTTTTTTCCTGCCTGTCTGAAGTGTTCAGTGTCAGTTTTGGGGTTGGAATTCAGTGTTCTGCTCAAGGCGTGAAGCGATTCCGCAGGTGAGGACTTGGTGACAAAGTAAATCCAGGTTTAGGATTTTTCCAGGAGTTTAGAACCCAAAAACCCTCATCCTTAGGGAGCAGGGGAAGCCAGGTTGAAATCCTGGGATCTGCCCTTCTTTCCTGCCTGTCTGAAGTGTTTAGTGTCAGTTTTGGGGTTGGAATTAGGTGTTCTGCTCAAGGTGTGAAGCGATTCCGCAGGTAAGGACTTGGTGAGAAAGTCGTCCCAAAATCCAGGTTTAGGATTTTTCCAGGAGTTTAGAACCCAAAACCCTTCATCCTTAGGGAACAGAGGAGGCCAGGTTGAAGTCCTGGGATCTGCCCTTTTTTCCTGCCTGTCTGAAGTTTTTAGTGTCAGTTTTGGGGGTGGGATTTGGGTGTTTGGCTCAAGGTGTGAAGGGATTCTGCAGGTGAGAAAGTCGTCCCAAAAATCCCAGATTTAGGATTTTTCCAGGAGTTTAGAACCCAAAAACTCCTCATCCTTAGGGAACAGAGAAAGCCAGGTTGAGGTGATTTCATTTCTCCTGCTGAATTGAAGGAGAATTATGGAGAAACCAACCTTTAAACAAGAACTGGAGCATCTTTTAATCCCATTTTTAATCACAATTTTCCCAAAATCAGCCCCCTGACCAGCGTTTTGTGTTTTCCCCAATCTTCCTGTGCATCCAGGGACTTGTGTACAGCTTTTGGGAAGGATGTCCTGAAATTAGTAGAAGCCAGACCCATGATCCACGAGCTGCTAACGGAAGGGAGGAGATCCAAGACGAACAAAACGAAAACCCTGGCGACCTGGGCCACGAAAGAGCTGAGGAAACTCAAGAACCAAGCTTGGTGAGGGCTCATCCCCCTTTTTTCCCACCTAAAAAATCATGGAATTGGCTCAGCTTGGCCTTGGAAGAGTCACAGTCCCAAAGTCCTGCTTTACTGTTGTTTTGGGGGAAAAAAGCCTCATTTTACACCCTACAAAGTTGATTTTTCTCAATTTTAAAGTTGGAAAAGTCTCCGAGATTGAATCCAACCCAATTTTTTCCCCCCACTTTTTTTTTTTTAATTTTCACCTGATTTGAGGTGTTTAGGTTTGGGGGGTTTTTCTTGTGGTAATCTGGAATTGTTAAATTTGGAAAAATCTGCAGGATGGAGCCCAGCCCAAGAGGCACATCCCCACCTTTTTAAACACTTCCAGGGCTTTAATTCCCTGAATTCCCTTCTTCCTCCTGACTCCCCTTTTCTCTCTGAATTCCTTTTCCCCCCATTTTCCCCTCAATTCCCTTTTCCCTCTTGAATTCCCCAAATCCATTTTTCCCCCCTAAAATCCCATTTTTTCCCCCTAAATCCCTTTTTTTTCCCCACTTTTCCAGATCTGTTACCATTGGGACGACACCTGAGGACCCCCACTGGATAAAAAACCAACAACAACACCAAGAAAAAAAAGGAAAAATCTCCAATCTCCTACAAAACCCCCCAAAAACCCCGGGAGTGAGGACGTGTGCGGAATGTTTGGGAGTGAGAGGATGCTGAGGATGAGTGAGTGAGGCTCGGAACACAAATCCCAACCTTTGGTGACCCCCGGCATCCAGGAGGGAATTCTGTGCCCCAGAAATTCCAAAGCAAAAAGGGGGAAAAAAGCAAAATTCCCACCAGCCCAAGAGCGGCTGAGCTCGGAGGAGAAAATGAGGGAAAAACGGGGAAAATTGGGATTCAAGTGGTGCTCTGTGAGGTTTTGGCTGCTGGAGAGAGAGAGGAAGGTGGAAAATTGGGAATTTCCCAGGGATTTGGGAATTTCCCAGGGATTTGGGATTTTCCCAGGGATTTGGGAATCTCCGGGATGAGGCAAATCCCAAAGGAGAGAGGAGGAATTTCAGGAGGAGTGAGTGTGTGTGTGTCAGGTCATATCCACATTCTCAACTTCCCAAAAAAAAAAAAAAAAAAAAATTTCATTGCAGTTTCTCTCTTTTTTTTTTTTTTTCCCAAAACCACAAAAAAAAATCCGGGAAAAAAAAAAAAAAAAACAACAAAAGACAGAAAAAAAAGACAAAAAAAATCTAAAATATACAAAATTTAAGGGTTCAGCTGTTGCATTTCATAACTGAGGTTCAGGCAGTAAGAGATAGGGAAGAAAAGTAGAAAAGAGGGGAAAAAAATGAAATTTAAGGAAAGTCGCTTTTTTTAGGGATTTTATTTTTAGGGAATGCTGAATGTTTGGAGCTCTTGGCTTGTCCTGCTCAGCAACAAAAGCGCCTTTCCTTCCTTAAATATTCAACTGTGAATGTAGAAATGGGGGAAAAAACACAATTTTTGGGTTGCAGGGAATAGAAAAATCCATTTGTCCAGCGAGTTTCAGGCTTCAAAAAGTCCAAAAAAATCAAAAAAGTCAGGAAAAAAAAATTAAAAATCAGATTTTTTTTAAAAAGTGCTGCAAATTGGGAAAAGAGATCTCCTGACTCGGACTGTAGCAGAATCAAAATTGTGCCAAAGAGTTCAAAAAGAGGTGAAAAAAATAAATAAAGATATGCATAAAAAGAAAGAAAAATTTCCAAAATTCAGGCGATATTTGGAGAGGAAATTGGCTGTGGAAAGAAAGCCACAAAACCTGGGATTAAAAGCTGTTTATTTGGAATTATTTGGGATTTTTTTTGCTTTCTCGGGGCTCGATTCGGATCAGGCTCGATGTGGTTTTTGGTCTCTTGCTGCACTTGGAAAAACACAAGGAAAAAATAAAAAACAGGAAAAAAAAAAGGAAAAAAAAAGAAATTTATATAAAATATATAAATATATAACTTGAGTTGAGCTGACAACGCCGGCGCTTGTAAAAGGTTTCTATTTTTCCACTGCAGTTGAAGATGAATAAAATGGTGTCAAACATTCCCCAATATTTTCCTTTTTTTTTTTTTTTTTTGGGATACTCTTGGCTCTTTTCCAGAGGGAAACCCAGGAAAAAATTGGGATTTTTTCAAAGCATTTCGGGGTTTTTTCCCAGTTATCCACAAGGAATTTTTTCTTTGCCGCTTCCCGAATTTCTCGCCGCGTTGGGAGCGGAAATTTTCCTCTGGAAAAAGGAGAAAAGGGGGGAAAATCAAAATAAAAAAGTTTTTTTTTTCCTTAGGATGTTCAGGGTTTGGAGATTTGGAATTTTCACTTCGTTTGCAGCTCTGTGGAGGTTCGGGAAAGCTCCTGGGAGGGGGAGCAGGAAAACGGGGCAGCATTTGCTCCTCAGTTCTGGCCAGGTTTATTTTTATTTTTCAGTTTTATTTTTCCTTTTAATTTTTCATTTTTTCCATTTTTCCCTTTAATTTTTTCTTTTATTTTTCTCTTTTTCTTGAATTTTATTTTTCCTTTTTTCTTCTTTACTTTTTTTTAATTTTTCCAATTTTCTTTTGTTTTTCCTTTTAATTTCTTTTTCATTTTTCTTCTAATTTTCATCTGTTGTCCTCTAAATTTTTTTCTCAGAATTTTTCCTTTATTCTCCTTTTAATTTTTCTTGGGTTTTTTTTTCCTGTTCCTAGTTTTTTGTTTTTATTTTTCCTTTTTCATTTTTTGTTTTTCCTTTCCTATCCTTTTGTTTTCTTTATATTTTATTTTTTCCACTTTATTTTACTTTCTTTTTTTTTTATTTTATTTTTCTTTTTTTCTATTTTATTATTTCTCCTTTTTTTTTTCATTTTTCTTCCTGTTTTTTCTTCATTTTTCCCCATTTTCCATTTTTCTTTTTCTCTGTATTTGTCTTCTTTTTTTTTTCCATTTCTTCCAATTTTTTTTGCTTTTTTTTATTTATTTCAATTTTTTTCCCATTTTTATTTTTTCAATTTTTCTTCCTTTTTTTTCCATTTTTCTTCATTTTTTTTCCTTTCCCCTTCTACCTTTTCCCATTTCCCCCAGCCCTTTCAACTTCTTTTTTTTTTCCCCACCACATTTCTCCATTTTTCCTTTTTTATTTTGAATTTTTCCCCCCATTTTTCCTCCTCTCCTTCCCTTTACTCCCTGCTGTCCCTCCCGGCTGCCGCAGCTCGTACAGGGTATCAGACATGAATGTGCCTTCAGTGCTCTGCCCGCCGCAGAACCGACACAAACGACCCAAAACACCCAAAATCCCAAATCCGAGGAAAATCCCCGCGGGATCCCCTCCCAGCGATGCCTTTTCCTTTTCCTCCGGGGCGGGGGCGGCGGTGCCCAGAGGTGGAACAAAGTGAGAGAAAACTCGAGAAAAAACAATTAAAAACTGAAAAAATGGAATTCAACAGGGCGGTGCCCAGAGGTGGAACAAAATGAGAGAAAACTCGAGAAAAAACAATTAAAAACTGAAAAAATGGAATTCAACAGGCCGCTCCCGGGCGGGAGGAGCCCAGCGGCGCCGGGGCCCGGCCTGGGGCTGGTTCTGGGCCTGGTTCCAGTTCTGGGCCTGGTTCCTGTTCTGGGCCTGGTTCTGGTTCTGGGCCTGGTTCTGGTTCCAGTTCCAGTTCTTGGCCCGGTTCTGGTTCTGGTTCCGGTTCTGGGCCCGGTTCCGGTTCTGGGCCTGGTTCCTGTTCTGGGCCTGGTTCCGGTTCTGGGCCTGGTTCCCGTTCTGGGCCTGGTTCCTGTTCTGGGCCTGGTTCTGGGCCTGGTTCCTGTTCTGGGCCTGGTTCCAGTTCCGATTCTGGGCCCAGTTCTTGTTCTGGTTCTGGTTCTGGGCCCTTTTCTTGTTCCGGTTCTGGGCCCGTTTCCAGGTCCGGTTCCGGGCCTGGTTCTTGTTCTCGTTCCGGGCCCGGTTCTTGTTCCGGTTCCGGTTCTGGGCCCGGCCCCGGCTGAGGCAGCGCAGAATAAACTCTGAGAGTAGTGCAAACACGCGGCTCCAGACTCTTGTTTTAGGGTTTTTGGGGTTTATTTTTGTTTTGGTTTTTTTGAGGGTGTTTTTGGGGCCTTTTTAGGGCTGGTTTGGGAGCTGGTTTGGGGCTTTTTTTGGCTTTTTGAAGAGTTTTTTAGGGCTGGGTTTGGGGGCCTTTCTCAGGGGTTTTAAGGGCTTTTCTGGGAGGGTTTATTTTGGCTTTTTTGAAGGGTTTTTAGGGCCATTTTTGAGGGGTTTGAGGGCTTTGGTTTTTGGGGGATTTTGTTCTTTCTAAGGGGCTTATTTTGGTTTTTGGGAAGCTTTTTGGGGTGGTTTTTTGGCCTTCCTGGAGCTTTGGGGGGGTTTCTTGGCCTTTTTGGGAGGGTTTTGGGCCTTTGGAAGTGTTTGGGACCTTTTCTGAGCTTTATTTGGGGGTGGGTTGAGGCTTTTAGCCTTTCCTGAGGGGTTTTTGTGGCGGCTTTTTGGGCCTGGTTTGGGGTTTCTTGGAGGGCTTTTTGGGGTGTTTTACAAGGATTTTCTTCCTCAAATCCGCCCCTCCTCGATCCCATCGCTGCCTGGGCATGGGTTGAACTCTTCCAGGATCTTTTTGGGATTTCTGGGGAGCTTTTTCTGGGCTGCATCACCAGGAATTTGGTGGTGCTGGAGATGCCTAATTCCTGGGGCTCCCACATTCCCAGAGATCCCAAATGTTTGCGATTTCAGACTCCCCTCTGGAGATTCCCAAATTCCTGAAGATTCGGCTCCGTCAGCAGCTCAAGGCCCCCAATCCCTTTCCCTCGGGGTGAACCCCTTATCCCCCACAGCTCCAAAACTGCAGCTCCACCTTCATTAATTACCCAATCAATCAAATCTATCAATCAGCAAAGAAACCACCCCTGGGTGCTCCTCCAGCTCCACAAAACCCCGGGCAGGATCCATTTATTCACCTCCCAAATCAGACACTAAACCCCCACTTTTATTTTCCTTTTCCCCAATTTTTAATTTTTATTTTTTTTTTAATTTCTCCCCGCTGCCTCGTTTCCCGGGAGGCTCTGCCAGGCTGCTGCCCCCGCTCGGAGACGCCGTGGGAGGGGAGAGCCGAGCCCGCGTTTCCTCTCCGGGGGAGCCGGAGGTGACAGCGCTGTGTCACCGCTGCCATCTGTGCCACCACCCCGGCCCGGGGACACGGCGCCTTCCCGGATCGTTCCCGGATCATTCCCGGATCGTTCCCGGGATCATTCCCAGATCATTCCCGGGATCATTCCCGGATCATTCCCGGATCATTCCCAGGATCATTCCCAGGATCATTCCCGGGATCATTCCCGGATCGTTCCCGGATCATTCCCGGATCATTCCCGGATCATTCCCAGGATCATTCCCGGGATCATTCCCGGATCATTCCCGGATCATTCCCGGATCATTCCCAGATCATTCCCAGATCATTCCCGGGATCATTCCCGGGATCATTCCTGGAATCATTCCCGGATCATTCCCGGAATCATTCCCGGAATCATTCCCGGATCATTCCCAGATCATTCTCGGATCATTCCCGGGATCATTCCCGGATCGTTCCCGGATCATTCCCGGATCATTCCTGGATCATTCCTAGATCATTCCTGGATCATTCCCGGGACCAGCAGCTCCCGCGTTTAGCCAGGAGTGGCCTGCTGCTCTCTGCCCCCTAAAAGAGGAGGAAAAGCTGATTTTCCTTTGGGAAAGATGGTAAAAAATGAGCCAGGAGTGGATTTTGGAGCCTCAGAAGTGACACCAGCCGTCTGTGCCACCACTCTGGCCTGGGGACATCACTGTCATTCCCGGGATCAGGAGCTCCCCAGGATTTATCCAGGAGCCTTTTCCTGGTCCAGGCTGATGCTCTGAGCTCCCACTCCGGAGGAAAAGCTGATTTTCCTTGGAAAAGGAGGGGAAAAGGAGCCACGAGTGGATTTTGGAGCCTTGGATGTGCCACGGGGGCCTCGGGGCCTTTCCCCAGGCTCTGCCACCTCGGCCGCGCCCCGGGGGCCGTTCCCTGCTGGGAATTCCGGCGCCCCCGGCATTGGCTCCCGGAATATTCCCGGCCTCGTGGTGCGGTTCGGGAACCTCCGGGATCTCGGCATCCCTGGGGGTGCCCCCAGTGCCAGGGGTCTGTCCAGAGCCTGGGTCCCCCCAGGATGCCCAGTGTGCATTGGGAACCCCAGTTTGAAGCTCCCAGTTCGAGGCTCTGCTCCCTGTGATTGTCCTGCTGGGACCCCCGACCCCGAGCTGGATTTTCCAGCGGTTCCTTTCCCCCCTCGAGCCAGAGCCACGCTCAGCACCGGGAATTCTCCGTGCTGGCACCTCCCAGCTTGGCTCTGGGGCCGGATCCCCCTCAGTGCCCATCCCTGGGGCTGCTCTTGCCCCCCATTCCTCAGAGGCCTTGGCAGGGATGTTTGCAGGGCTGGGGTCCCTCAGATCCCCCCTGGTCCCATCCCTGGGGCTCTGCTCCCCATCCCGGCCCCTCTGCTGGGGGGGATGAGGGCCTGGCAGAATCCTGTGCCACCAGGGTCACTCAGGGCCGTGGGTCTGTCTGTGCCGTGTGTCTGTCCATGCCGTGGGTCTGTCCATGCCGTGGGTCTGTCCATGCCGTGGCTCTGTCCGTGCCATGGGTCTGTCCATGCCGTGGCCATTCCAGGCTCTGTCCAGGGGATCTGTGGGCACTGGGGTGGCAGTGACCCCTCTGGGGGTCTGTCCCTGCCGTGGGTCTGTCCATGCCATGGGTCTGTCCGTGCTGTGGGTCTGTCCATGCCGTGGGTCTGTCCCTGCCGTGGGTCTGTCCATGCCGTGGCTCTGTCCATGCCGTGGCTCTGTCCGTGCCGTGGCTCTGTCCATGCCGTGGCTCTGTCCGTGCCGTGGCTCTGTCCGTGCCGTGTGTCTGTCCGTGCCGTGTGTCTGTCCGTGCCGTGTGTCTGTCCGTGCCGTGTGTCTGTCCATGCCGTGTGTCTGTCCGTGCCGTGTGTCTGTCCATGCCGTGGGTCTGTCCATGCCGTGGCTCTGTCCGTGCCGTGTGTCTGTCCATGCCGTGTGTCTGTCCCTGCCGTGGGTCTGTCCATGCCGTGTGTCTGTCCATGCCGTGTGTCTGTCCCTGCCGTGGCTCTGTCTGTGCCCTGGCTCTGTCCATGCCGTGTGTCTGTCCGTGCTGTGGGTCTGTCCATGCCGTGGGTCTGTCCGTGCTGTGGGTCTGTCCGTGCCGTGGCTCTGTCCGTGGGTCTGTCCGTGCCGTGGCCATTCCAGGCTCTGTCCTCGGCCACCAGCCTGGCCGTGCCCCTGCCGGGGGGGGGTTTTGTCCCGCGGAGCCCCCGGCAGCGGCGGCGAAAGGAGAGCAGCTATTAATAACCCAGCGCACCCGGGGAGAAGATGTAATTCCATCATGGAAGCGGCTCCGGGAACAATTCAGGGAATAAAATGTTCGGGGAGGGGGGGGTTGGGGGGCGGGGGCAGGGGGGGAGCCCAGCCCCCCACCGCGCGGGGCCGCGGCTCCGCCACGCCGGAGCCCCCCGGGATGGGGGGGAGCCCCCCGGGATGAACGGGAGCCCTCTGGGGGGCCGGGCGGCCACGGGAGGGGGCCGGGGGTCGGTGGAGCCCCCCGGGGGTCGGTGGTGTCCCCGGCCAGGCCATGCCGGGGGTGTCGGGTCCGGTCCCAGCTCCGGTTCCCCCCGGAGCATCCCCGGGACCGGCCGTGCCCCGGTGGGGGGCTGGGGGGGGGTCACAGCCCCGGGGGCGGCCCCGGCGCGTGGCGGGGGAGGGGCCGGCGGCCGCCCGGTGCCCACGTGGTTCGTCGGTGCCTCCGGAGCGGAAGAAACGGCGGCGGGGCCGGGGCTGCGGCGGGGACCGGGAACGGCGGCGGCGGCGGCGGGACCCGGCGGGGCGGGGACGGAGCCGCATCCCGGCGGGCGCCGCCGCAGCGCAGCAGCAGCGCCGGTGAGTGCGGGGCCTGGGCCGGGGGCACCGCGAGCGGCCGGGGGGGCAGAGCGGGCAGCCCCCGCCCCACCGGGCCTGTCCTCTCCCGCCACGGCGCGACCCCGGCCCCATCTGCGCCCGCCGCCTTCAGCATCCCCGCTTCAGCCTCATCCGCGGCTCCATCCTCACCCCATCCTCATCCTCACCCCCATCCCCATCCCCGGCTGGATTCGCATCTTCATCCCCACCCTCATCCCCATCCCCGGTTCCGTGCCCATCTCCACCCGTGCTTCCATCCCGCTTCCGTTCCCATCTCCTGCTCCATCCCCATCCCCGGCTCCATCCTCATCCTCATCCTCATCCCGTCCCGGCTCCGCCCCGGGCCCCTCCTGCGTTTCCGTCCCCGTCCCCCGCCCGGCGACCCCCGGCGCGCTGCGGCCCCGGCCCGGCCCGGGGGCGTTCGGGGACGGTTCCCGGAGGCTCCGGGGCCGCCGCAGGCCGGACCCCCCCCGCTCACCCCATTGCGACCCCCGGCCGCGCTCACCCGCGCTCCGGGCCTGGCTCCGGGCTCGGGGGCGCGCTCGCCCCGTCCCCCTTTCCCCGCCGCTTCTCCCCCGGTTCTCCCCCGGTCCCACGCGGGTTCCGCGCCCGCTGCCCTCGCGCGTGGCCGTGGGGCTGCCCCCAGCCCCCCCCGGCCCCCCCCCAGCCCCTCAGGACCGGGACAGCCCCGGGGGGGTCCCAGCAGTGAGGGGGGGGCTCGTCCCGGCCGCGGCCGCCGCGGGTCGGGGCAGGGGGGGCTGCCCGAGGCCGGGCCCTGCCGAGCCCGAAAAGGGTTTTGGGGGGGGGGGGGGCAAGGCCTGTCCCCAACCCAGCCGGGTGCCAGAGGCCCGGCAGCACCCACAGCCTGGCATAACCCATCCCATCCCATCCCCATTTCCATCCTTATCTCATCCCATCCCATCCCATCCCATCCCATCCCATCCCATCCCATCCCCGTTCTCGTTCCCAGTCCCGTTCCCGTTCCCGTTCTCGTTCCCAGTCCCATCCCCATTCCCACCGGAGCCCTGAGCTGGCCGAGCCCTCCAGCAGTGTCCCAGTCCCGGGGAGCTGCAGCTCTATTTCTGCTCGTTTTCCAAACCCCATTTCTGCTTTTTCCCAAACCCCATTTCTGCTCATTTCCCAAACCCCATTACTGCTTTTTCCCAAACCCCATTACTGCTTTTCCCCCCAGGCATTTTCAGGCCTCGAGGAGGGGCCGGGAGCGAGGAGGGAGCGGCGACCCCGCCTGGACCCCGATGAGAGCAGCTCTGGCTCCACCGATCCTCTCGCGGCCGATGCCCGGAGCTCCCGCACCTGTGACACGCCTGTGACACGCCTGTGACACGCTGGTTACACGCCTGTGACACGCCTGTGACACCCCTGAGACACACCTGTGACTGACCTGTGACACGCCTGTGACACGCCTGTGACACACCTGCGACACCCCTGTGACACGCCTGTAACACGCTGGTTACACGCCTGTGACACCCTGTGACACGCCTGTGACACCCCGTGACGCCTGTGACACCCCGTGACACCCCGTGACACCCGTGACTCGCCGTGCCCGCGCCGCCGCCCTGCCCAGCCCGCGCCGCCTCGCCCCGCGCCCGGGGCCCGCTGCCAGGCAGGTGTCCGGGGGCAGCAGGGACGGCCCGGGGGGCTCTGGGCAGGGCTGGGGACAAGGACGGTCCTGTCACCGCGGTGCCTCCTTGGCAGGGCTCGGGGATCTCCGTTTGGGGGGTCCCCAGAGCTTGGGGAGTCTCATCCCTGGCCTTGGGGCTGCCTCGGTTTGCCCAGGTGGGGATGGCAGTGCCCTCCCTGCCCGAGCAGAGCTGTGTCCCCTCTGTCACCACCCCGGGGTGGATTTAGGACCCCTGGTCCGGGATTTATCCCCCCGGTGCCCTCGGCAGCCCCGGGCAGGGGGTGCCAGCGGGGCCGGGCTGTGCCCAGGCCCCACCAGCGGCTCGAGGGGGCCGCGCTGTCCCCCCCCCGTCCCCCTGCAGGTCTCTCCTCGCTCCGCAGCGCTGTGCCATGAATTATTCGTGCGGCGGCGCCTCCCGGAGCTCTGCGGGGCTGCGCCTGCCCGCGGGGTCCCCGCCCGGGACAGGGCACAGCGCCACGGCGGGCCGCGCCGGCCCCGGGGCTTCTCCCACCGGGAACCACCGGGGATCATCCCGGGAACCACCGGGAAACATCCCGGGAACCACCGGGGATCATCCCGGGACCACCGGGGATCATCCCAGAACCACCGGGGATCGTCCCGGGAGCCCCGTGCGGGGTCAGCGCTGCCCTGGCCGAGCGGGACGGGCGGGGAGGGGTCCCCGGGAGGGGCTGGGACAGCGCCGGGCCCCGGTGGCTCCCGGGGTGAGCGCGGCTCCGGTATTTAGGGCACGGCTGCGAGGCGTGGGAGGGCGGGAGCAGCTCGCGTGCGCGCGGGGCGGGAGCGGCGGCACCGGCCGCTATTTCTGGCGCTCGTTGCCCCGAGGGGACGGCGGGAATGTCACCGTGTCCCCCCCGGGGGTGCTCTCTGCTCCCACCCTGGTGCTGATGGAGCCTGGGGGCTGTCAGGACCCGCGTCCCCTCTTTTCCCGGTGGGGATGGAGGTGATGGCACGGCATGGCCGGCGTCCCCTTGTCACCCCGGGGACAGCGTGGGGCTGGAGGTGCCGGTGGCAGCTCCTGGGATGTCACCCGGTGCCACTGAGCTCCCACAGGCCCCGCCCGGACTGGGTCAGCACCCCGGTGTCCCCAGCGCTGCCCTGCCGGGCCCAGCCCCGCCCCGGTGTCACCCGCGTGTCCCCGCAGGCAGGACATGGACTCCATGTTCGAGGACGACATCAGCATCCTGACGCAGGAGGCGCTGGGGCCGGACGAGGACTGGCTGGACAGCCCCAACACCGACCTGTCGGGCGAGATGTGCTCGGCCTCGCACTTCGCCCTCATCACCGCCTACGACGACATCAAGAACCGCCTGACGGGGCTGGAGAGGGAGAACTCCACGCTCAAGCGCCGCCTCAAGATGTACGAGGTCAAGGTGAGGGCTCGGGGGGCCCGGGGGGCCGCGGGGGGCCGGGGGGACCCCGCTGACCGCGTGTCCCGGGCCGCAGTACCCCCTGATCGGCGAGTTCGGCGAGGAGCACATCTTCTCCCTCTACGAGGCCAAGGAGAACTCGCTGCTCAAGAGCGAGAAGGCGTCGCTGCAGCAGCAGCTCAACCAGTTCCAGCACGAGGTGAGGGGGACAGGGGGCCTGGGGGGGCTCTGGGGGGTCCCCCGAGGCAGCTGCCCACCCCCAAATCCCCCCGATTTCCCCGGCAGCTGCAGAAGAGCAAAGAGCGGGAGGAGCAGCTGGAGGAGATGATCCAGGCCTACGAGAAGCTGTGCGTGGAGAAGGCGGACCTGGAGACCGAGCTGGGAGAGATGGTGGGTGACAGATGGAGGGTGGGGACACACGGGAGCGGCTGTGGGTGACAGACACCAGCAGGGGACAGCGGAGTCCCTGTCCCTGCTCCAGGACGGCACCGGGCCCGTGGTGTCCCCGTCCCTGGGGATGCAGGGCTGGGGGGCCGTGGCAGTTCTGGCCGCGTTGGGGTTTTAGGGATGCTCGGGTTTATCCATCTCCCCGCTCCCCCTGCCGAGGCTCCGGTGTCCCCCGGGCACCCCCGGCCTCCCCTTTCCCAGCGCCGCTGTCCCCGGATCGACCCCGCTCCAAACAGCGACCCCAAAATCCGCGTGTGCCGGGCTGGGGGGGCAGGAGAGCCCCGGGAGGGGCCGGGGCTCAGCCGCGTCCCCTCTGTCCCCTCCCCGTGCAGCGGGCGCTGGTGGAGACGCACCTGAGCCGCATCCGGAGCCTGGAGCAGCAGCTGCGGCAGCGCGACGGCGGCGCCTTCCCCGGGCTGGGCGCCCAGGACGTGCCTTTCATGGCCCTGCACCCCAGCCCGGCCTGAGCCACGGTGAGCCGCCCCCTCCCCGCCCCGCCGCGCCCCCCGCGGCCCCGGGCCGTGCCGGGGCTGAGCCGAGCCGTGCCCGCAGTGCTGGAGCGCGCCGGGGGCTGGCAGAGCCGCGGGCTGGAGGCCGAGCTGGAGGCGGCGCGCCAGGAGAACCAGCGCGCCCAGCACCGCGAGGAGCACCTCAAGGCCGAGTGCGAGAGGCTGCAGGCCGAGCTCAAACACCTGCAGGACACCCGCGAGCAGGTGCGGGCAGGGCCGGGCCCGTCCGGGGTGGGGGTCTGGGAGAAGGAATGGAGCAGGTCTGACCCCAAAACCCCCCTGTGCCCCCTTCCTGCTGGGGAGAGTCTGAGAGCAGGAACGGGGCAGGTCTGACCCCAAAAACACCCTGTGCCCCCTTCCTGCTGGGAAGTGTCTGTGAGCAGGAACGGGGCAGGGTCTGACCCCCAGGACCCTCATTCCCCATATCTGAGGTTTGGGTGCTGGGAAGTGTCTGGGAGCAGGAACGGGGCAGGGTCTGACCCCCAGGACCCCCCTGTGCCCCTTCCTGCTGGGGAGAGTCTGAGAGCAGGAACGGGGCAGGGTCTGACCCCAAAAACCCCCTGAGCCCCTTTCCTGCTGCGAAATGTCTGTGAGCAGGAACGGGGCAGGGTCTGACCCCCAGGACCCCCCATGCCCGGTCCTGGTGCTGAGGGGGCTCTGCTGTCC
>WSPJ01000148.1:0-39072 GCA_009764595.1 Geothlypis trichas
CCAAACCCCCTAAACTCCACTTTAAACTCCATTTCAACTCCACTTTAAACCCCTCAAACTCCACTTTAAACCCCCTAAACTCTACTTTAAACTCTATTTCAATTCCACTTTAAACCCCTCTCAACTCCATTTAAAACCCCCTAAACTCCATTTAAACTTTCTCAACTCCACTTAAACCTCTCTCAACTCCACTTTACACCCCTCAAACTCCACTTTAAACCTCTCAACTCCATTTAAAACTCCTTAAACCCCATTTAAAACCCCTCAGACCCCACTTTAAACTCCCTCAAACTCCATTTAAACGTTCTCAACTCCACTTTAAACCCCCTAAACTGCACCTCAAACCTCCTTAAACCCCTCAAACTCCACTTTAAACTCCACTTTAAATGCCTCAAACTCCACTTAAAACTCCTTAAACTCCATTTAAAACTCCTCAAACTCCACTTTAAACCCCCTCAAACTCCGAACCCCCTAAACTCCACTTTAACTCCATTTCAACTCCACTTTAAACCCCTCAACTCCACTTAAAACTCCACTTTAAACCCCCTAAACCCCTCCCAACTCCACCTAAAATCCCTCAAACTCCACTTCCAACCTCCTAAACTCCACTTTAAACTCTATTTCAACTCCATTTAAAACCCCTCAAACTCCACTTAAAACCCCCTAAACTCCACTTAAACCTCTCTCAACTCCACTTTAAACCCCTCTCAACTCCATTTAAAACCCCTCAGACTCCACTTTAAACCCCTCAAACTCCACTTTCAACCTCCTAAACTCCACTTTAAACTCCACTTTAAACTCCATTTCAACTCCACTTTAAACCCCTCTCAATTCCATTTAAAACTCCTCAAACTCCACTTTTAAACCCCTTAAACCCCTCTCAACTCCACTTAAAACTCCTTAAACTCCATTTAAAACCCCTCAAACTCCACTTAAAATCCCCTAAACTCCACTTTAACTCTTTCAACTCCACTAAAACTTTCTCAGCTCCAGTTAAACCTCTCTCAACTCCACTTTAAACCCCCTAAACTCCACCTCAAACCCCCTAAACTCCACTTTAAACCCCACTTTAAACCCTTTAAACTCCACTTTAAACTCCATTTTACCCCCCAAAACCAAACCAGGAGTCTTTCCCTGCTTATTTAGGAATGAACTCCAGGATTGCATTCAGCACCCCTGGGCTCTACTTTATTTTAGGAATATTTTGTTTGATTTTAGGAATATTTTGTTCTATTTTATTTTAGGAATATTTTGCTCTGTTTTATTTTAGGAATATTCTGTTTTCATTCCCAAATCCCCTGGTTACCTTGCTTTGCACTGGGATTGCATTTCCTGGTGGAAATCACCCTCAGCCCATTGTGGCTCTCAGGGGGTGGAGGCTGCACTGGAGTTTTGGTTTCTTCTCCTTCTTCAGAAAGTTGGTCTGGAAAAGAAAATCAAACCCAAAATTCAATTATTTCTAGAGAATTCATTCAGAAAAAAAATTTATATTTTGAAGTGCTTCAATATTTCAATGAAACAAATTAATTTATGACTATTTCCTGCAGCTTAAACACCAAATTTTGTGATTTTTGTTTTGATTTAAAGCAGAAATATATGAAATAAATTTTCTCACCATCATCATCCTCATCATCATCTGCAGCACTGATGACCCCTGTTTTTTGCAGCTTACACCTTTAAATTTTGTGATTTTTATTTATAAAATAAATTCAGATTTCTCATCCTCATCATCCTCATCATCATCTGCAGCATTGATGACCACTGGGGACATTCTCAGAATTCTCCACTTTCATCACCCCCCTTAAACCTCAAATTTTGTGATTTTTGTTTGATTTAAAGCAGAAATATATGAAATAAATTCAGATTTAATATATAAAATAAGATTTTATATATAAAATAAATTCAGATTTCTCACCATCATCATCTGCAGCATTGATGACCACAGGTGGGTGGAGCTGGGGATATTCCCAGAATTCTCCACTTTCATCACCCCCCTTAAACCTCAAATTTTGTGATTTTTATTTGGATTTAAAGCAGAAATATATAAAATAAATTCAGATTTCTCACCATCATCATCCTCATCATCATCTGCAGCGTTGATGACCACAGGGGGGTGGGTGGGGCTGGGCACATTCTCAGAGTTCTCCACTTTCATCACCCCCTTGACTGTTTTGTGCAGCTTAAACCTCAAATTTTGTGATTTTTATTTTGATTTAAAGCAAATAAATTCAGATTTCTCACCATCATCATCCTCATCATCATCTGCAGCGTTGATGACCACGGGGGGGTGGGACTGGGAATATTCTCAGAATTCTCCAATTTCATCAAAAACCCCTGAGTGTTTTTTTGCAGCTTAAACCTCAAATTTTGTGATTTTTATTTTGATTTAAAGGAGAAATATATGAAATAAATTCAGATTTCTCACCATCATCATCTTCATCATCATCTGCAGGACTGATGACCCCTGACTGTTTTTTGCAGTTTAAACCTCAAATTTTGTGATTTTTATTTATAAAATAAATTCAGATTTCTCACCATCATCATCTGCAGCGCTGATGACCCCTGACTGTTTTTTGCAGCTTACACCTTTAAATTCTGTGATTTTTGTTTTGATTTAAAGCAGAAATTTATAAAATAAATTCAAGATTTCTCACCATCATCATCTTCATCATCATTGATGATGACCACAGGGGGGGTGGGTGGAGCTGGGCACATTCTCAGAATTCTCCACTTTTATCACCCCCCTTAAACCTCAAATTTTGTGATTTTTGTTTTGATTTAAAGGAGAAATATATGAAATAAATTCAGATTTAATATATAAAATAAGATTTAATATATGAAATAAATTCAGATTTCTCACCATCATCATCTGCAGCATTGATGACCACTGGGGACATTCTCAGAATTCTGCACTTCCATCACCCCCCTGACTGTTTTTTGCAGCTTACACCTTTAAATTTTGTGATTTTTATTTTGATTTAAAGCACAAATGTATGAAATAAATTGAAGATTTCTCACCATCATCATCCTCATCATCATTGATGATGACCACGGGGGGGTGGGTGGAGCTGGGCACATTCTCAGAATTCTCCACTTTTATCACCCCCCTTAAACCTCAAATTTTGTGATTTTTATTTTGATTTAAAGGAGAAATATATGAAATAAATTAAGATTTAATATATAAAATAAATTCAGATTTCTCACCATCATCATCTGCAGCATTGATGACCACGGGGGGGTGGGTGGGAATGAGAATTCTCCACTTCCATCACCCCCCTGAGTGTTTTGTGCAGCTTACACCTTTAAATTTTGTGATTTTTATCTCAATTTAAAGGAGAAATATGTAAAATAAATTAAAATTTCTCACCATCATCATTGATGATGTCCACAGGGGGGGTGGGTGGAGCTGGGGATATTCCCAGAATTCTCCACTTCCATCACCCCCCTGAGTGTTTTTCGCAGCTTAAACCCCAAATTTTGTGATTTTTATTTTGATTTAAAGCAAATAAATTCAGATTTCTCACCATCATCATCCTCATCATCATCTGCAGCGTTGATGACCACGGGGGGGTGGGTGGGGCTGGGCACATTCTCAGAGTTCTCCACCTTCATCACCCCCCTTAAACCTCAAATTTTGTGATTTTTATCTCAATTTAAAGGAGAAATATGTAAAATAAATTAAAATTTCTCACCATCATCATCCTCATCATCATCTGCAGGACTGATGACCCCTGACTGTTTTGTGCAGCTTAAACCTCAAATTTTGTGATTTTTATATATAAAATAAATTCAGATTTCTCACCATCATCATCTGCAGCGCTGATGACCACTGGGCACATTCTCAGAATTCTCCACTTCCATCACCCCCCTGACTGTTTAAACCTCAAATTTTGTGATTTTTATATATAAAATAAATTAAAATTTCTCACCATCATCATCCTCATCATCATCTGCAGCATTGATGACCACAGGGGGGTGGGTGGGGCTGGGCACATTC
This sequence comes from Geothlypis trichas, assembly GCA_009764595.1. NCBI lineage: Eukaryota > Metazoa > Chordata > Aves > Passeriformes > Parulidae > Geothlypis > Geothlypis trichas. The sequence continues at coordinate 3,998 of WSPJ01000148.1, forward strand.
TCAGAGTTCTCCACCTTCATCACCCCCCTTAAACCTCAAATTTTGTGATTTTTATCTCAATTTCAAGGAGAAATATGTAAAATAAATTAAAATTTCTCACCATCATCATCCTCATAATTGATGACCACGGGGGGGTGGGACTGGGGACATTCCCAGAATTCTCCACTTTCATCACCTCCCTTAAACCTCAAATTTTGCGATTTTTATTTTGATTTAAAGGAGAAATATATGAAATAAATTAAGATTTAATATATAAAATAAGATTTAATATATAAAATAAATTCAGATTTCTCACCATCATCATCCTCATCATCATCTGCAGCGCTGATGACCACTGGGGACATTCTCAGAATTCTTCACTTTCATCAAAAACCCCTGACTGTTTTTTGCAGCTTAAACCTCAAATTTTGTGATTTTTATATATGAAATAAATTAAGATTTCTCACCATCATCATCCTCATCATCATCTGCAGCGTTGATGACCACTGGGGACATTCTCAGAGTTCTCCACTTCCATCACCCCCTTAAACCTCAAATTTTGTGATTTTTATCTCAATTTCAAGGAGAAATTTATGAAATAAATTCAGATTTCTCACCATCATCATCCTCATCATCATCTGCAGCGTTGATGACCACGGGGGGGTGGGTGGGGCTGGGCACATTCTCAGAGTTCTCCACCTTCATCACCCCCCTGAGCTGGGGGCAGGGGTTGGGCTGCACCGAGAGTTTGTTCTGCTGCAGCTGCACCAACTTCACCTCGTCCTCTGCAGCGTCAGGGGCGCTTGGGAGGGTGGCTGGAAAGGAAAAATATCCCAGATTTTTACCCCAAATAGTGGAAATTTAATAAGAAATATTCAGCATGAATTATTTCATATTTTATTGAAAAAAGGAAGTTGAAAATTCACTTTTGCTCAGGGGAAGGAGGAGCCTGTACAGGTAATTTTAAGGAATATTCTGAATTAATTATTCTATATTTTATTAAAGAAAAGAAGTTGAAAATTCACTTTTGCTCAGGGGAAGGACGATCACATCCAGGTAATTTTAAGGAATAATCTGAATTAATTATTTGATATTTTATTGAAAAAAGGAAGCTCAAAATTCCCTTTTGCTCGGGGGAAGGAGGATCACATCCAGCTAATTTTAAGGAATATTCAGCATCAATTTTTGGCTATTTTGTGGAAACTCACTTTTGCTGGGGGGAAGGAAGAGCCCATCCAGATAATTTCAAGGAATATTCAGCATTAATTATTTTATATTTTATTGAAAAAACGAAGTTGAAAATTCACTTTAGCTCAGGGGAAGGAAGATCACATCCAGGTAATTTTAAGGAATATTCAGCATGAATTATTTTATATTTTGTTGAAAAAGGAAATTCAAAATTCACTTTTGCTCAGGGGAAGGAGGAGCCTCTGTAAGTAATTTTAAAGAATATTCAGCATGAATTATTTTATATTTTATTGAAAAAAAGGAAGTTGAAAATTCCCTTTTGCTCAGGGCAAGGACGATCACATCCAGATAATTTTAAGGAATAATCTGAATTAATTATTTTATATTTTATTGAAAAAAGGAAGTTGAAAATTCCCTTTTGCTCAGGGGAAGGACGATCACATCCAGATAATTTTAAGGAATATTCAGCAGGAATTTTTGGATATTTTGAGGTGAACACTCACTTTTGCTGGGGGGAAGGAAGAGCCCATCCACATAATGCTGAATATTCCATTTAAATTATTTTATATTTTGTTGAAAAAGGAATTTCAAAATTCACTTTTGCTCGGGGGAAGGAGGACCTTGTGCAGGTAATTTTAATGAATATTCTGAATTAATTATTCTATATTTTATTAAAGAAAAGAAGTTGAAAATTCACTTTTGCTCAGGGGAAGGAGGAGCCTCTGTAAGTAATTTTAAAGAATATTCAGCAGGAATTATTTTAGATTTTATTGAAAAAAAGGAAGTTGAAAATTCCCTTTTGCTCGGGGGAAGGAAGAGCCTGTCCACATAATGCCGAATATTCCATTTAAATTATTTTATATTTTATTGAAAAAACAAAACTCAAAATTCACTTTTGCTCAGGAGAAGGACGAGCCTCTGTAAATAATTTTAAGGAATATTCAGCAGGAATTTTTGGCTATTTTGAGGGGAAAAAGAGGTGGAAAACTCACTTTTGCTCAGGGCAAGGACGATCACATCCAGGTAATTTTAAGGAATATTCAGCAGGAATTTTTGGCTATTTTGAGGTGGACACTCACTTTTGCTGGGGGGAAGGAAGAGCCCATCCACATAATGCTGAATATTCCATTTAAATTATTTTATATTTTATTAAAAAAAAGAAGTTGAAAATTCACTTTTGCTCAGGGGAAGGAAAATTACATCCAGGTAATTTTAAGGAATATTCAGCATTAATTATTTTATATTTTGTTGAAAAAGGAAATTCAAAATTCACTTTTGCTCAGGGGAAGGAGGAGCCTGTGCAGGTAATTTTATGGAATATTCAGCATTAATTATTTCATATTTTATTGAAAAAAGGAAGTTGAAAATTCACTTTTGCTGGGGGGAAGGAAGATCACATCCAGGTAATTTCAAGGAATATTCAGCATGAATTATTCTATATTTTATTAAAAAAACGAAGTTGAAAATTCACTTTTGCTCAGGGGAAGGAGGAGCCTCTGTAAGTAATTTTAAAGAATATTCAGCAGGAATTATTTTAGATTTTATTGAAAAAAAGGAAGTTGAAAATTCCCTTTTGCTCGGGGGAAGGAAGAGCCTGTCCACATAATGCTGAATATTCCATTGAAATTATTTTATATTTTATTAAAAAAAAGAAGTTGAAAATTCCCTTTTGCTCAGGGGAAGGACGAGCCTCTGTAAATAATTTTAAGGAATATTCAGCAGGAATTTTTGGCTATTTTGAGGGGAAAAAGAGGTGGAAAATTCACTTTTGCTCAGGGCAAGGACGATCACATCCAGCTAATTTTAAGGAATATTCAGCAGGAATTTTTGGCTATTTTGAGGTGAACACTCACTTTTGCTGGGGGGAAGGACAAGCCTCTGTAAATAATTTTCAGGAATATTCAGCAGGAATTTTTGGCTATTTTGAGGTGGAACACTCACTTTTGCTGGGGGGAAGGAAGAGCCCATCCAGGTAATTTTAAGCAATATTCTGAATTAATTATTTTACATTTCATTGTAAAAGCAAGTTGAAAATTCACTTTTGCTCAGGGCAAGGACGATCACATCCAGGTAATTTTAAGGAATAATCTGAATTAATTATTTCATATTTTATTGAAAAAAGGAAGTTGAAAATTCCCTTTTGCTCAGGGCAAGGACGATCACATCCAGGTAATTTAAAGCAATATTCAGCATCAATTATTTCATATTTTACTGAAAAAAAGGAAGCTCAAAATTCCCTTTTGCTCAGGGCAAGGACGATCACATCCAGATAATTTTAAGGAATATTCAGCAGGAATTTTTGGCTGTTTTTAGGTGGAGCACTCACTTTTGCTGGGGGGAAGGAGGATCACATCCAGATAATTTTAAGGAATATTCAGCAGGAATTTTTGGCTGTTTTGAGGGGAAAAAGAGGTGGAAAACTCACTTTTGCTGGGGGGAAGGAAGAGCCCATCCAGGTAATTTTAAGGAATATTCTGAATTAATTATTCTATATTTTATTAAAGAAAATAAGTTGAAAATTCACTTTTGCTCAGGGGAAGGAGGAGCCTCTGTAAGTAATTCTAAGGAATATTCAGCAGGAATTATTTCATATTTTCTTGAAAAAATTAAGTTGAAAATTCCCTTTTGCTCAGGGCAAGGACGATCACATCCAGCTAATTTTAAGGAATATTCAGCATTAATTTTTGGATATTTTGAAGGAAAAAAGAGGTGGAAAACTCACTTTTGCTGGGGGGAAGGAAGAGCCCATCCACGTATCTGCCCTTGGTGTGGTGGAAGGCGCAGTTGTGCTTCTGGCAGCCCCCGGGCTGGTTCTCCCAGTAACAGGCGATCTCACTCCTCTTTTTCTGGGGAAAACACAAAGAAAAGTCAAAATATTTGTGGGAAAAACCATAAATCCAAGGTAAAATGAAAGAGTGGGAAAATGGAATTTAGCTGGATTTTTTCCTGGCATTCAGGACATTGACACAGAGATAAATCAATAGAAAATCCAAAATAATGGGATTATTCACAGGGAAAAAATTCAATTTTCAGATAGCAACAGGCAATCTCACTCCTCTTTTTCTGGGGAAAAACACAAAGAAAAGTCAAAATATTTGTGGGAAAAACCATAAATGCAAGGTAAAATGAAAGAGGGGGGAAAATGGAATTTAGCTGGATTTTTTCCTGGCATTCAGCTGGGAAAGGCAGGACATTGACACAGAGATAAATCAATAGAAAATTCAAATTAATGGGATTGTTCACAGGGAAAACATTCAATTTTCAGGCAATCTCACTCCTCTTTTTCTGGGGAAAAACACAAAGAAAAGTTAAAATGTTTGTGGGAAAATCATAAATTCAAGGTAAAATATTTGTGGGAAAACCATAAATGCAAGGTAAAATGAAAGAGTGGGAAAATGGAATTTAGCTGGATTTTTTCCTGGCATTCAGGACATTGACACAGAGATAAATCAATAGAAAATTCAAAATAATGGGATTGTTCACAGGGAAAAAATTCAATTTTCAGATAGCAACAGGCAATCTCACTCCTCTTTTTCTGGGGAAAAACACAAAGAAAAGTTCAAATATTTGTGGGAAAAACCATAAATTCAAGGTAAAATATTTGTGGGAAAACCATAAATTCAAAGTAAAATATTTGTGGGAAAACCATAAATTCAAGTTAAAATATTTGTGGGAAAACCATAAATTCAAGGTAAAATATTAGTGGGAAAACCATAAATTCAAGCTAAAATATTTGTGGGAAAACCATAAATTCAAGGTAAAATGAAAGAGTGGGAAAATGGAATTTAGCTGGATTTTTTCCTGGCATTCAGGACATTGACACAGAGATAAATCAATAGAAAATTCAAAATAATGGGATTATTCACAGGGAAAAAATTCAATTTTCAGATAGCAACAGGCAATCTCACTCCTCTTTTTCTGGGGAAAAACACAAAGAAAAGGTAAAATATTTGTGGGAAAACCATAAATTCAAGTTAAAATATTTGTGGGAAAACCTTAAATTCAAGGTAAAATATTTGTGGCAAAACCATAAATTCAAGGTAAAATATTCGTGGGAAAACCATAAATTCAAGTTAAAATATTTGTGGGAAAACCATAAATTCAAGGTAAAATATTTGTGGGAAAATCATAAATCCAAGGTAAAATATTTGTGGGAAAACCATAAATCCAAGGTAAAATGAAAGAGTGGGAAATGGAATTTAGCTGGATTTTTTCCTGGCATTCAGAATTTTTCCCATTCAGGGAAAGGCAGAGATAAATTAATAGAAAATTCAAAATAATGGGATTATTCACAGGGAAAAAATTCAATTTTCAGGCAATCTCACTCCTCTTTTTCTGGGGAAAAACACAAAGAAAAGTCAAAATATTTGTGGGAAAACCATAAATTCAAGGTAAAATGAAAGAGGGGGAAAATGGAATTTAGCTGGATTTTTTCCTGGCATTCAGGACATTGACACAGAGATAAATCAATAGAAAATCCAAAATAATGGGATTATTCACAGGGAAAAAATTCAATTTTTAGATTTTGATTGCTGGTGAAATCCACCTGAATTTATCTTTTAGAGTTTTAGCTCCTTCCCATCTTCTTTTTTTTATTTTTCTCCCTGTCCTGGACAATTCCAAGAGCTCAGGAGAAAAAATTCAGAAAGAATTCTCAGAGCTCAGGATAAAACACTGGGAAGAATTCCAACTCTCAGGAATTCCAAGAGCTCAGAATAAAAAATTCAGGAAGAATTCCCAGAGCTCAGAATAAAAAATTTGGGAGAATTCCAACTCCCAGCAATTCCAAGAGCTCAGGATAAAAAATTTGGGAAGAATTCCAGCTCTCAGGAATTCCAAGAGATCAGAATAAAAAATTTGGGAAGAATTCCTAGAGCTCAGGATAAATAATTTGGAGAGAATTCCAAGAGCTCAGGATTTTTTTCCTTTTTCCTGGTGACAAAATCCTTATAAATTTCTGCTGGGAAAGGAGATTTATCCCCCAGATGTCTGGGATGAAAAACACCTGAAAAATTGATTTTTTTTCCTTTTTCTTGGTAACAAAAACCCGATGAATTTTTCAGGAGAAAAGAGATTTATCCCCCAGATGTCTGGGATGAAAAACACCTGAAAAATTGATTTTTTTCCTTTTTTTTGGTAACAAAATCCCTGTAAATTTCTGCTGGGAAAGGAGATTTATCCTCCAAATATCTGGGATGCTGTGGAAGGGATTTTGAGGTTTTTGGAGTTTTGGGCGGCATTCATTTCCTGTTAAAAAATTGATATTTTTTCCTTTTTCCTGCTAACAAAATCCCTGTAAATTTCTGCTGGGAAAAGCCATTTATCCCCCAGATCTCTGGGATGTTCTGGAAGGGATTTTGGGGTTTTTGGGGATTTTGGGGTTTTGGCGGGCACTCATTTCCTGTTGACAAACACCTTAAAATTTGATTTTTTTCCTGGTAACAAAATCCCTATAAATTTTTGCTGGGAAAGGAGATTTATCCCTGTAAATTTTTGCTGGGAAAAGCCATTTATCCCCCAGATGTCTGGGATGAACTGGAAGGGATTTCAGGGTTTTTGGAGGGCACTTATTTCCTGTTGAAAAACACCTGAAAATTTAATTTTTTTTCCTTTTTCCTGGTAACAAAATCCCTGTAAATTTTTGCTGGGAAAGGAGATTTATCCCCCAAATATTTGGGATGTTCTGGAAGGGATTTTGGGGTTTTTGGAGATTTTGGCGGGCACTCATTTCCTGTTGACGAACACCTGAAAAATTGATTTTTTTCCTTTTTCCTGCTAACAAAATGCCTCTAAATTTTTGCCAGGAAAGGAGATTTATCCCCCAAATATCTGGGATGTTCTGGAAGGGTTTTTTTGGGGTTTTTGGGGCTCTCACATCGATCTCCATGTGCCTGAACCTGCAGACATTCCTGAAGCAGCGTCCCTCCTGCCACAGCGTGCACACCGTCTCACTGCCCAGCGCCGCCTCGCAGTGCCGGAACGAGCACGACTCACCCTGGGGGAAATGAGAAAAATGGGGGTAAAATAGGAAATTAATGAAATTCATAGAAAAAAATGGGGTTAAAACAGGAAAATTAATGGGATTGATAGAAAAAATGGGGTTAAAATAGGGAATTAATGGGATTGATAGAAAAAATGGGGTTAAAATAGGGAAATTAATGAAATTCATAGAAAAAAATGGGGTTAAAACAGGAAAATCACACTGGGATTGAGAGGAAAAATGGGGTTAAAATAGGGAAATTAATGGGATTGACAGAAAAAATGGGGTTAAAATAGGGAAATCAATGAAATTCATAGAAAAAATTGGGGTTAAAACAGGAAAATCACACTGGGATTGACAGAGAAAAATGGGGTTAAAATAGGAAATTAATGGGATTGAGGAACAGGACTCACCCTGGGGGGAAACGGGAAAATGGGGTTAAAATAGGGAATTAATGGGATTCATAGGAAAAAATGGGGTTAAAATAGGGAAATTAATGGGATTGATAGGAAAACATGGGGTTAAAATAGGGAAATTAATGGGATTGAGGAGCAGGAATCACCCCGAGGGGGAAACGGGAAAATGGGGTTAAAACAGGGAATTAATGGGATTCATAGGAAAAAATGGGGTTAAAATAGGGAATTAATGGGATTGACAGAAAAAAATGGGGTTAAAATAGGGAAATTAATGGGATTGATAGGAAAAATGGGGCTAAAACAGGAATTGCCCTGGAATTCACAGAAATCAGTAAAAAATGGGGTTAGAACAGGAATCACCCTGGGATTGAGGAACAGGAATCACCCTGGGGTGGAGAAAAGCAGGAAAAATGGGGTTAAAATAAGGAAATTAATGGGATTGAGAGGAAAAAATGGGATTGAGGAACAGGAATTGCCCTGGGATGGACAAAAATCAGCAAAAAATTGGATTAAGGAACAGGAAAATCACTGAAATTCACAGCGAAAGATGGGACTGAGGAACAGGAATCACCCTGGGACTGAGAGAAAAAAATGGGGTAAAAACAGGAAAATTAATGGGATTCATAGAAAAATGGGGTTAAATAGGGAAATTAATGGGATTCATAGAAAAAAATGGGGTTAAAATAGGGTAATTAATGGGATTGAGGAGCAGGAATCACCCCGAGGGGGAAACGGGAAAATGGGGTTAAAATAGGGAATTAATGGGATTCATAGGAAAAAATGGGGTTAAAATAGGGAAATTAATGGGATTGACAGAAAAAATAGGGTTAAAATAGGGAAATTAATGGGATTGACAGAAAAAAATGGGGTTAAAACAAGAATCATCCTGGATTTCACAGAAATCAGCAAAAAATGGGATTGAGGAACAGGAATCGCCTGGGAATTCACAGAAATCAGTAAAAAATGGGGTTAAAACAGGAATCAACCTGGGATTGACAGAAAAATATGGGATTAAGGAACAGGAATCACCCTGGGATGGACAAAATCAGAAAAAATGGGATTAAAACAGGAAAATCACTGAAATTCACAGTGAAAGATGGGATTGAGGAACAGGAATCACCCTGGGATGGACAGAAATCAGCAAAAACTGGGATTGAGGAACAGGAATCACCCTGAAATTCACAGAAATCAGCAAAAAATGGGGGAACAAGATAATCACTGAAATTCACAGCAAAAAATGGGGTTAAGGAAGAGGAATCACTCTGGAATTCACAGCAAAAAATGGGATTGAGGAACAGGAATCACCCTGGGATGGACAAAACCAGCAAAAAATGGGATTAAAACAGGAATCGCCCTGGGATTGACAGAAAAAATGGGATTAAGGAACAGGAATTGCCCTGGGATTGACAGAAATCAGCAAAAAATGGGGTTAAAACAGGAATCACCCTGGAATTCACAGCAAAAAATGGGACTGAGGAACAGCAATCTCTATGAAATTCACAGAAATCAGCAAAAAATGGGATTAAGGACCAGGAATCTCCCTGAAATTCACAGCAAAAAAAATGGGATTGAGGAACAGGAATGACCCAGAAATTCCCAGAAATCAGCAATAATTGGGATTTAATTGGGATTTCCTGGCTGACCTTGTTGCAGGTGGAGTAGAAGTAGAAGTAGCAGTCGTCCCCCTGGCTGGACATGCTGCAGATCCTCACTCCCTACTCAGGGTTTACTCAGGGTTTGCTCCTCCCAGGGCTCTGGGCAGGATTTGGCTTCTCAAAGGCTTCTCCTGGCTTAGCTCTGACAGCTTCTGTTTAAAAGTAACCCTGGAAAAGAAAAATTGGGGATTTTAGAGGTGTTTCCCTGGAATTGGTTTGGTTTTGGAAGGAGGGAGGGAGTTGAAAGCAGCTGGGTGTAAAGATGAAGTAGAAATTGTTGAAATTGTGTTTTTTTAAAATAAATTTTTAGTCAGATTTGGCCTAAACTGCAGCATAAATTGTAATTTGTGAACCTTAATAACAGTTTTGAGTTAGCAATGATACAGAAATGTTTTAATAATAAAGCTAATGGATATTTTAATATTATTACTACCACCATCTATTATTTCAATATTACACTATTAATACCAATCCAAGGGGGAATTTCCCCCAACCCCATTCCCCAACCCCAGGGGGATTTTTCCCCAATCCTAAAAGATTTTTGTTCCAATCCCAGGGGGATTTTTCCCCAAATCCAGGGGATTTTTCCCTGATCCCAGGAGGATTTTCCCCCAGTCCCATTCCCTGATCCCAGGGGATTTTTTCCCCCAAACCCAGGGGATTTTTTCCCCCATCCCAGGAGGATTTTTCCTCTAATCTCAGGGACATTTTTCCCTCAATCCCAGGAGATTTTTTTCCTGATTTCTCCCTGATCCCAGGGCATTTATCCCCCATCCCAGGGGGATTTTTCTCCACAATCCCAGGGTGGTTTTCCCTGATCCCAGGGAGATTTTTTCCCCACATCTCAGGGGGATTTTCCCCTGATCCCATTCCCCAATTCGAGGGGATTTTTCCCCAGTCACAGGAGATTTTTTTCCCCAATCCCAGGGTTACTTTTTCCCTGATTTTTCCCCTCAATCTCAGGGCATTTTTCCCCCAATCCCAGGGGGATTTTTCCCCCATCCCATTTCCCAACACCAGGGGGATTTTTCCCTGATCCCAGAGCATTTCCCCCTGATTTTTCTCCAATCCCAGGGCATTTTCCCCTGATTTCCCCCTCAATCTCACGGCATTTTTCCCTGATTCTCCCCTCAATCTCAGGGCATTTTTACACCAATCCCACAGGATTTTTCCCCTCAACCCCACGGCATTTCCCCCTGATTTCTCCCCTCAATCTCAGGGCATTTTTTTCCCTGATTTTTCCCCCAGCCCCAGGGGGATTTTTCGCCAATCCCATTCTCTGATCCCAGAGGATTCCTCCCCCAATCCCAGGGATATTTTTTCCCCAATCCCAGGGGGATTTCTCCCCCAATACCATTTCCCAACCCCAGAGGGATTTTTCCCCTCAGTCCCAGGGCATTTTTCCTGATTTTCCCCTCAATTCCCAGGACATTTGTCCCTGATTTTCCCCCCAATCTCAGGACATTTTTCCCTGATTTTTTCCCCAATCCCAGGACATTTTCCCCTGATTTTCCCCTCAATCCCAGGGCATTTTCCCCCCAATTTTCTCCTCAATCCCAGGGCATTTTTTCCCTGATTTATTCCCCAATCTCAGGACATTTTCCCCTGATTTTCCCCTCAATCTCAGGGCATTTTCTCCCCAATCCCAGGGTATTTTTCCCTGATTTTCCCCTCAATTCCCAGGACATTTTTTCCCTGATTTCCCCTCAATTCCCAGGACATTTGTCCCTGATTTTCCCCTCAATCCCAGATCATTTTCCCCTCAATCCCAGGGCATTTTCCCCCCAATTTTTTCCCCAATTTCAAGGCATTTTTTCCCCAATCCCAGGGCATTTTCCCTCCAATTTTTTTCTCAATCCCAGGACATTTTCCCCTGATTCTCCCCTCAATCTCAGGGCATTTTTCCCCTCAATCCCAGGGCATTTCCCCCCCAATTTTTTTCCCCAATTTCAAGGCATTTTCTCCCCAATCCCAGGGCATTTTCCCCCCTAATTTCCCCCTCAATTTCAGGACATTTTTTCCCCAATCCCAGGACATTTTCCCCTGATTTTTCCCCAATCTCAGGACATTTTTCCCTGATTTTCCCCTCATTTCCAGGGCATTTTTTCCCTGATTCTCCCCTTTAATCTCAGGGCATTTTTCCCCTCAATCCCAGGACATTTTTTCCCCAATTCCAGGCCATTTTCCCCTCAATCTCAGGGCATTTTTTCCCTGATTTTTCCCCAATCCCAGGGCATTTTTTCCCTGATTTTCCCCTCAATCTCAGGGCATTTTTTCCCCAATTCCAGGACATTTTCCCCCCAATCCCAGGTTTTTTTTCCCTGATTTCCCTGCACCCCAGGCTGTTCTGGATGTCACCCACCTGGCCGTGCTGAGCACAGGCTCTGCTCTTCCCAGCCATGCAGTTCCCTCTCCTGTAGGCCGAAGGAGTCCGTGAATGAATAACAAAGGGGCAGAAAGAATTTTTGAATTTTGCCTTTTTTTTTGGTTTTTTTTGCCTTTTTTTTTGCTTTTTTTTTGCTTTTTTTTTTGCTTTTTTGCCTTTTTTTTTTGCTTTTTTTTTGCCTTTTTTTTTTGCTTTTTTTTCCTCCTGACAATTCCAAGGGAACCTCTCAGCCAACAATTCCAAACTCTGAGGTGCTCTCAGAACAATCTGACACCTAATGGAGGAGGAATTGAGTCCATTGCACACACTGGAGACAGCCAGGGATATTTTAGCTCTTCCAATAAAAAAAAACCAAAAAAAATCATAAAAAATAACAAAAAATTTATATTTAAAAAAAAATAAATCCCCAGCTCCTTTTTTTGTGTTTGAAAGATGAATTCAGGATTCAAAGTGGCTGCAAAAAATGAGGCTCCATCTTCCACAGCTGGGGAAATTTTTAATTTTTTTAATTTTTTTTTAATTATTTAATTCAGTAAAGTTGCAATTTCGGGTCTTCTGAGATTTCTTCACCTATTAAGAAAACACAAAAACCTTCCCCCGGATTTATAACCTGTACAATAAAACAAAAACCAACCCAAATTTGTGTGTATAAACTCAGCAAGGTGTTCATACACACCCCAGGGACAGCAGGACAAGGAGAAAAGCAGCAAAAAAATTCAGAATTTTGGTCCAGTAAATTCTCACTGAGGGGAAAAATGAGATTATTTGGGGGAAAAATGAGATTATTTGGGGAAAAATGAGATTATTGGGGGGAAAAATGAGATTATTTGGGGAAAAAATGAGATTATTGGGGGAAAAAATGAGATTATTTGGGGAAAAATGAGATTATTGGGGGAAAAATGAGATTATTGGGGAAAAATGAGATTATTTGGGGAAAAATGAGATTATTGGGGGTTTGGGTGAGAGGGGATTTGGGACAAACTCATCCAAGGAAAACAGGAATTATTTGGGAATTTGGGGCAGGAATTTTCGGAATTATCGCAATTTTGCTGGATAATAAATAATAATAAATAGAAATAAAATAATCATTGTTGTTCCCTAATCATTCACCCATCATTAGCTCCAATTCTGCAGCTGATTTTTCCCCAATCCCAGCACATTTTCCCCTCAATCTCAGGTGGTTTGGGTGCCATCAAAAATTGATTTATTCAGCGTTTTTATCACATTTTTCTTCTGGAAATCTGATTTTTAGGGGTTTTTTTTTTCCACACAAGCAGCTAAAAAGCAAATAAAAATCGATTTTACCCCTCTGATATTTCTGTGCTCTTTGGGGAGGATAAAACTCAATAAATTCTTTACAGTGTAAGAAGAAACACTTGGAACCTTTTACTCACACAAAGTCAATTTTAGGAATTTTCCAGGATTTTTTTTGGTGAATTTTCCAGGATTTTTTTTTGGTGAATTTTCCAGGATTTTTTATTTTCCTAAATCTAAAATAAAGAGAGGAAAAATTGGGGTCTCATATTAATTATTGGGGTTTTTCTTCTTTTTGCAAAGGGAATAAAAATAAAAGAATTTTTAAGTGCAGGGTTCCCTCCTGTTCTTCCATTTCCACGGGGTTAAATTCATTTTTGGAGCTTCAAAAATCAGATTTTGGCTCAGGGAATTGAATCCTAAAAACTCCTGGAGCTGCTTCTGCTGGAAATTCAACTTTTCCCAGGTGTTTTCCCCAATTCTTGTGGGGTTAAAAATCAAATTTCAAGCCTGAATTCTTCTGGTTGCTGAAATCCTGGCAGGGAGAGGTGAGAAAAGCAGAATTCCAACCCAAAGCTGGAGGAATTTCTTTTCCTCAGGGATTTTCCACACCTAAAAATTCAATATTTCTATATCCACCACCCTGGGGGAAATAAATCCCTGCAGGTTGAATTGTTTTAGAAAAGAAATCAGGTTTTTGCCTTCATTTTTCCATATTTCAGGTTGAATCTTGTTGAAAAAATTGGAATAAAACCTTGAAAATAAACAATAATAACAGGAAAGAATCAACCAAACCTTCCCCCCAAAACCCCTCCAAGGTCTAAACTTCATTAAGGTGATTTAATTATTAAAAATGTTCATTAAAAACCTTTTTTTGTTGAGTTTTCAACTGGTAAATCAAAAATAATCTGAATAAAAATGAGTAACTCTGGTGCACTCAGCAGGTCTTGAATGAATTCAAGTTAATGTCAAATTTTAAACAAATTAAATTTTAATTTTAAAAAAACTTTTTTTAAACAAAAACTTTTTTGTCCAGAATTCATAAAAATGTTCATGAAATCAATGAAAGTTTTTATAGCAAAATATATTTTTTCCATTTATAAAAAAATCAAATAAATTCAAAATGCAACAGCTGAGAGGGTCAGCAAAAACCAGGCCATAAAACCAACACAACTTTTATATTTTTCAAGAAAAAATAAAGAAGTTTTCCTGCATTTTGCTGCGAGGAATTCTTGGATTTCAAACCCTCAAATTTCCCTGGAAAATTTTCTCCTGCTGCAAATTCCTTGGATGATTCACTTCCTGTTTATCAGGTGACAAAGGAGGAAAAGCACCAAGAATTCCACATTTTAACCCTTTTTTAGCCATTTTTTCTCCATTTTTTCTCTCTCTTTCAGCTTTTCCTGCTCAAAAATCAACCCCAAACCAAGGGAAGCTGCTCCTTTCACTCTTGGATAAAACAGCAAAAATTAAAGCAAATTTATTTCAATTTTTTTGTATTTCTCAGCTCAACCTCAAGGCCTGGCAGCAATTTCCTGTGATAATTCTTCCCCTTCACGGGAATATTTTCTTAAATATATAAAAAAAAATCGATTTTTCCCAAAAAAAATTCGATTTTTACCTTGAAAAATGTTCTTGGAGCTGGGAAATAACAGCAGCAGGAAGTTTAAGCTGGAAAATTCCTCCTGCTCTGCTTCAGCTGTGCCCAAATTCAACCTCAAAAATCCTTTATTCCCTTTTATTTATTTCTTATTTTTACAGGCAAATAAAACCGAGTTTTATTTAGGAAATGCGACCCTGAGTGCAATTCTGGGAATAACCTGGAGGCTTTGATCCCTTCAACAATCACAATAAAAAATTTTCTTTTTGGCGTTTCCATAACAAAAATCGACGTCAGAAAGCAGAACCTTGAACAAATAAGAAAAACGCCCCAAAAATTCACAGAATCGCGTTGTTTTTAACAACATCCGGGAGGAATAATTCGTAAAAAAATAAGGAAAAAAACCCAAAAATTCACGGATTCGCGTTGTTTTTAACAACCTCCGGGAGCAACTGAGCCCGGCTGCATCCAGAGTTACTCAGCTCCGAAGTTCCTTTAGGGAATGAGGTTCACTACGTTAGAAATGCCCCTCGGACGCGTTGCTACAACAGGAAAAAAGGAGTTTTGATGTGAAAAATGAGGAGATTTCCAAAATACCTGAGCTGGGATGGCCAATTTGGAGAGGGGACGAGCGCTAAGGAAAGGCCTCGGGCCTACCCCGGCCACGCAGCTCCCCCTCCCCAAAACCCCGCGGGAGCAAACCCACCTCACCCCGGCTTTATTCCCACATAATCCCGCTTTTATTCCCGCCTAATCCCGGCTTTATTCCCCTCTAATTCCACCTCATCCCTCAGCGTTCCCCCTCCCGCTGTGGGGACAGCGCGGGGGCCGCGCGGCCTTGCGGAGGAGCCGGGGCTGAGCCAGCACCACCCCGCTCGCCTGTTCCTCTGTTCCTCCCCATCTCCCACCAGCCGCCGCGGAGGCTCCGAAGCGCTCTATTTACGGTCGCTCAGGGAGTTTTACCGAGCCCCCGGGGGCCGCCGTGTCGCTGTCGCCGCGCTCCGCCGGGGCCGCCGCCGCCGCCGTGTCCCCGGTGCCCGGCTCAAAGATGGCGCCCGGCGCGCGCGCAGCCTCAGCGCACCCGCGGCCAAGATGGCGGCCGGAAGTGGCTTCACCCGCCCGACAGGAAAAGGGGGGGTCTGAGGAGGAATGGGGGTGGATTTTGCTGTTTTATGGCTTCCTCGTACTTCAAAAAGAGGATAAATATGTTTTATGAAGCAAAGAGCGCCGTGTTTCTCTATCCTTCCGCGATCTGCCGGGGTCGCCGCTGCCGTGTCCCGGTGCCTGGCTCAAAGATGGCGCCCTCAGCCAAGATGGCGGCCGGAAGTGGCTTCACCCGCCCGACCGGAAAAGAGAGGATCTGAGGGGGAATAGGGGTGGATTTTGCTGGTTTTAGGCTTCCCCGCACTTCAAAACTCCTTCAAAAAGAGGAAAAGAGGATAAAGACTTTTTTATTAAGAAAACAGGGCCGTGTTTCTCCATCCTGCCGCGATCCGTCGTCACCGCCGCCGTGTCCCGGTTCCCGGCTCAAAGATGGCGCCATGTGCAAAGATGGCGGCCGGAAGTGGCTTCACCCGCGCGACAGGAAGAGAGGGGGAGTCTGAGGAGTAACAGGGTGGATTTTGCAGTTTTTTGGCTTCCCCGAGCTTCAAAAAACCTCAAAAAGAGAAAAAAATATTTCTTTATGAAGCGGACAGGGCCGTGTTTCTCTATCATGCCGAGAGCCGTCGGGGCCACCGCCTTGTCCCGGTGCCCGGCTCAAGGATGGCGCTCGCTGCCAAGATGGCGGCCGGAAGTGGCTTCACCCGCTCGACGGGAAGGCAGAGGGCAGGCGGGCGCCTGAGGCGGAGCGGGGGGTGGATTTTGTTGTGCTTTTTGGCTTCCCCGCGTTTTAAAAATCCTCCAAAAAGGGACAGATCTTTTCCCTGTGAAGCGAGCATTGCCGTGTTTCTCCATCCTACTCTCTTCTCAGAGATTTTAGGTTGAGGATCCCTCCCGGATCATCCACCTCTTCCAGAGCCCTCAGTGCCACGTCCAGTCCTTCCTTGTCACCTCCAGGGCTGAGGGGGGACTCCAAACCTCTCTGGGCATCTACTTCCAAATCCTCGCCGCCCTTTCCGTGAGGAAATTCCCCCCGATGTCCCCAGAATGGTCCCCACTCCCAGGTGCCATCCCCTTCTCCCTCACGCCCTCTCAGGGATGTGAATTCCTGGGCAGGATTTGGGACAGACATATTCCCGAGCTGCCGGACACACATTTTATTCTCTGGATGTAAGAATTTCTACTCAACAGCAAAAAGCTTCTCACTGCCTTTTCCCCAGGAAAAATCCTGGGAGAGAGAATTATGTGTCTCTGACTACCACACATGGGGTCTATACCAATTATTAAGCCAAGGCAGCCCCTCACGGCCCAGCAGGACGTTTTTGGTAGCATTTGGCACCAATTTGGGCACTTTTCCTGCAGATTATGGAAGAAGAATCAATGAAATGACAAAAACCCCACACTGAGGAGAGCTTGGCTTGGATCCCCAACCATTTCAACCCCACTGGAGCTGTTCCTGGGGAGGATTTGGGACAGACCCCCCGAGCTGCCGGACACACGGAGCACGGCACAGTTACACATTTTATTCTCTGGATGCAATCATTTCTGCTCAACAGCCAAAAGCTTTATTGATTCCAAACCGTTCCCCTTCTCCCTCTTCATTTCTTTTTTCTTACTGCACCCGCTTTTCCCACCCCTCAATCACTCTGCTGCTTCCATTTTGGAGTTTTAGCTCTGCTTGGAGTTTGTTTTCTCAGAAGAAGCCAACGGACAATTCATTCAGATTTTTTTTTTCTCCCAAGATCCATATAAATTACATGCAAAACATTGTACATAGAGATTAATATCAAAATGCAATACAGATCAGGTGCACTTTAAGCTGGACTCTAGGATATGGCAAACACACCAGGGTACATATTGCTTTGAAACCACCATTGTTTTGCTTTTTAATGTCATGCATACCACATAATATTCAGTCTTTTGTTTTGTATTTTGGTTTGTTTTTTTTTTTTTCTTTTTTTCTCTCTCCCGTTTTTTTATACAAAAATACCAGTGCTTATTATACTGAGTTACTGGAAAAAACAAAAAGAAAAACTCGGCTCCACGTGCCCTCTTCAAAAGAAAGTTTTGTTTCGTGAGAGCGTTGGATAAATATATATACACACACATAAATGTTGAGTTCAGACTGTATATATATATATATTTATTGAAGGGGAGGAAATAAACTAAAGGCATTTTTAACCATGGGTTTTGCTGGATGAAAAATGGGGAGTTTGGGGAGAGCAGAGTCAGGGTGAGGGGGGGATACTGGAGAGGAAGAAATGCTAAAATCCCCATTTGGGGGGAAAAAAAATCCTGTTTGAATGGAAAAAGAGCAGGAAAAGGAGCAGGAAAAAGAGCAGGAAAATGATTCCCCCACATCCCTGTGGCCCCAGGGGAGATTTGGGGGTGCAGGAGACATTTTGGGCTCAGGGGCTGGGGATGGAGCAGAAGCCATGCATGCCCAGATTTCCCCTCCAGAGGGACAAAAACCTTCTCAGGTGGTGCCAGAGGGTGCCAGGAGCTGGCAGTGGCACCTGGAGATGCCCTTTGGGCATTTGGGATGGCATTTTTTCCCAGCTCAGGTTTTTTTCCCCTCAGAGAGGAGCTGAGGCCTCCAGGCCCGGGGTTGTGAGGGGGGAAAAGGCCGCCCATGCTCAAACGCGGTTTAGTTTATTTCCTTCTTGAGATCGCTTGGAAAATTTCACTTTATTGCACGGAAAACCTTTGGGAAAAAAAAAAAAAAGAAATTAAACCCCCTCCCCACACCCTTCTCCCTGTGTAAATCATAAAAACCTCAGCAGGAGAAAACCTCAAGAGCTGCCTGGCCAGCGAGCCGCGCACAGGCCGCGGTGTCTTTGGTACCAATCCGCCAATTCCACGGAAAATCCACGGAAAATCCACAGAAAATCCACGGAAAATCCACAAATCCGCCCTGCTGGGATCAAGAACTGGATGCAGAAGGATGTTCAGAGTGTTTTAATAACAAAGCATTCCAAGGCAAGTTGATCACAAGGAGGAGGGAGGGGGTGGCTTTGCTTCCTGGCGGGCACGGCGCCGGCCCTCCCCTGCTCCGCGCGCACTCGTGGCAGTTCAAACAAAGCAAAAAAAACCCAGAAATTATTCATAATAATATATATTTATATGGATATTTATATCTCCCCCTAGTCAAGGCATGTTGCAGAAAGTCCCCAAAAGTCCGTGCCGCCGACCATGCCTTTGTTTTTGGAGCACCAATCTCCCCCAAATCTCTTTTTTTCTTTTTTTTTTTGTGTAATGTCCTCGATAACTTAAGCCAAGAGTCAGCTGCTGCCAGGATATCACTGAAACTTAACCCAAAAAAACAAAACTTTACAGGAAATCTGCACAAGAAACATTTATACTTGAAGCAACCAGCCATACACCAACATAATTTATAGATATTTATATAAAAAAAACCCATTTGTGTCATCCAACTCACGGCTAGTAGAAAGATGGCTGCTCAGAGAAAAGGAAGCTGACTGGCATCCGATGGCTGAATTAATTAATCCACGGAATTAATTAAAGTGTCCCTTGCAACTGCCCTCAAGCAGCGGCGGGACTCAAGATCTCTTTATTTTCTTTTTTTTCTTTAAACAAAATACATATGGCTGACGTAAAAATATCAGTTTCTGAGCTAAAGAAAACTAGATTTTTTTTCTTTTTCTTTTTTTTTTTCTTTTTTTTCTTTTTTGCATAATATTTATATAGCATTATTTCTCCCTCCCTCCCCACTCCTAAAATGGAAACTAGAACAACAAAAATAGAGGAAAAACAAACTAAAGGAACGACCAGACCCTTGTGGCAAACCCTGCCAGTCACAGATTTCTGGGAGTGACTTTGAGAGCCTCCAAAGTTGGCTTGAAGTTGTTGTTGGTTTGTTTGAGTCTTTCTTTTTTTTTTTTTTTTTGTTTTTATTTCTTTTTTTCAACAGGTCTGAGGTATTAAAAAAAATATCAAAAAGAAAAAAAAAATAAATTGGTGCATCCCCCCAAAAAGTATTTAATAAATATTTATGTAAGCTTGTAAGAACACCATATCTTCTCTTTTTTTTTTTTTTTTTGGTTTTTTGCAAGTATTTAAAATAGAAAAAGTGAATATTTTTTTGTATTTTTTTTTAAGCAACATCACCTTTAGCACAGAACCAAAACCCCACAACCACCCCTCGTTTGGGGATTTTTTTTTTGTGTTTAACCCAAGATCCCCTCACTCCCCTGGGTTATTTTTTTGTGGGGAGGAAGGCAAGGAGGAGCCAGGTATGGGGTGGACACTGAATTTGCACTGGGGACGGGCAGTGGTGGCAATTTCTTCTTGCTGTTGGCAGTGAACAAAGCCCAGCTCGCCAGCACCAGGGTGGGATATTCAGGATATTTGGAATTTTTGGGATAAAGACCTTTCCTCAGCAGGAAAAAGAAGCTTATCCTTCCCTCCTCTTCTTCCTCCTTCTGCTCCCAGCCCAGGGAAGGACACAGAGACACTTGGTTTGTGTTTGTGGTTTAAGGAACACTTAAATCTTGGCAAAGATCTGGGCCTGGCGTGGCAGGAGGTGCTGCAGGCAGTGCTCGGACAAGGCACGGGAGATTCCACTGTGCGTTCCTGGTGGGACAGGGGAGGAGAACCCAGCCAGAACCAGCCTTTCCCAAAAAAAACAAACAAACAAACAAAAAAATCCCTCAGGGTTTGGAATCCCAGGGCTTGCCCATCCAGGGGTGGGAATGGACTCGTTTGCAGCTGGTTTGTTCTGCTCCTCTCAGCCAGAGGGGATGGAGGAGAGCAGGGAGGAGAAGCCAGGGATGGCCAGGAGGACAATCCAGAGCCACCTCCAAGGAAAGGAATTCTGTCTGGGTTATTCCCAGGGTTGGAGGTGAGGAAGGGCTCAAGGAGAAGGGATGGAGGAGAGCAGGGAGGTGGCAGAGCTTCCTCCAAGCTCCTGCCTCCAGCTCCAGGCATGGCCAGAGGGACAATCCAGAACCATCTCCAAGGAAAGGAATTCTCTCTGGGTTATTCCCAGGGCTGGAGGTGAGGAAGGACTCAAGGAGAGGAGATGGAGGAGGCCCCCAGGAGGAAGAGAAGCCCAAGCCCTGCTTCCTGCTCTGGGATGGCCAGAGGGACAATCCAGAGCCACCTCCAAGCAAAGGGACCCTCACTGGGTTGTTCTCAGGGTTGGAGGTGAGGAAGGGCTCAAGGGGAGGAGATCAGGGAGGTGGCAGAGCTTCCCCAAGTGGAGGAGAAGCCCAAGCCCTGCTTCCAGCTCCAGGGATGGCCAGAGGGACAATCCAGAGCAAATTCCAAGGAAATGAACTCTCACTGGGTTGTTTCCAGAGCTGGAGGTGAGGAAAGGCTCAAGGGGAGGGGATGGAGGAGGCTCCCAGGAGGAGGAGAAGCCCAAGCCCTGCTTCCTGCTCTGGGATGGCCAGAGGGACAATCCAGAGCAAATTCCAAGGAAATGAACTCTCTCTGGGTTGTTCCCAGAGCTGGAGGTGAGGATGGGCTCAAGGGGAAGGGATGGAGGAGAGCAGGGAGGTGGCAGAGCTTTCCCAAGTGGAAGAGAAGCCCAAGCCCTGCTTCCAGCTCTGGGATGGCCAGAGGGACAATCAGAGCCACCTCCAAGCAAAGGGACCCTCACTGGGTTATTCCCAGGCCTGGAGGTGAGGAAAGGCTCAAGGGGAGGGAATGGAGGATGCTCCCAGGAGGAGGAGAAGCCCAAGCCCTGCTTCCAGCTCTGGGATGGCCAGAGGGACAATCCAGAGCAAATTCCAAGGAAATGAACTCTCTCTGGGTTGTTCCCAGGGCTGGAGGTGAGGAAGGGCTCAAGGGGAGGGGATGGAGGAGAGCAGGGAGGTGGCAGAGCTTCCCCAAGTGGAGGAGAAGCCCAAGCCCTGCTTCCAGCTCCAGGGATGGCCAGAGGGACAATCCAGAGCCATCTCCAAGGAAATGAACTCTCTCTGGGTTGTTCTCAGGGCTGGAGGTGAGGAAGGACTCAAGGAGAGGAGATGGAGGAGAGCAGGGAGGTGGCAGAGCTTCCCCCAAGTGGAGGAGAAGCCCAAGCCCTGCTTCCTGCTCTGGGATGGCCAGAGGGACAATCCAGAGCAAATTCCAAGGAAATGAACTCTCTCTGGGTTGTTCTCAGGGCTGGAGGTGAGGAAGGGCTCAAGGGAAAAGGATGGAGGAGAGCAGGGAGGTGGCAGAGCTTCCCCAAGTGGAGGAGAAGCCCAAGCCCTGCTTCCAGCTCTGGGAGGGCCAGAGGGACAATCCAGAGCCACCTCCAAGGAAAGGAATTCTCTCTGGGTTATTCCCAGGGTTGGAGGTGAGGAAGGGCTCAAGGGGAAGGGATGGAGGAGAGCAGGGAGGTGGCAGAGCTTTCCCAAGAGGAGGAGAAGCCCAAGCCCTGCTTCCAGCTCTGGGAGGGCCAGAGGGACAATCCAGAGCCATCTCCAAGGAAAGGGACCCTCACTGGGTTGTTCTCAGGGCTGGAGGTGAGGAAGGACTCAAGGAGAGGAGATGGAGGAGGCCCCCAGGAGGAGGAGAAGCCCAAGCCCTGCTTCCAGCTCCAGGGATGGCCAGAGGGACAATCCAGAGCAAATTCCAAGGAAATGAACTCTCACTGGGTTGTTCCCAGGGCTGGAGGTGAGGAAGGGCTCAAGGGGAGGGGATGGAGGAGGCTCCCAGGAGGAGGAGAAGCCCAAGCCCTGCTTCCAGCTCTGGGATGGCCAGAGGGACAATCCAGAGCCATCTCCAAGCAAAGGGACCCTCACTGGGTTGTTCTCAGGGTTGGAGGTGAGGAAGGGCTCAAGGGGAGGAGATCAGGGAGGTGGCAGAGCTTCCCCAAGTGGAGGAGAAGCCCAAGCCCTGCTTCCAGCTCCAGGGATGGCCAGAGGGACAATCCAGAGCAAATTCCAAGGAAATGAACTCTCACTGGGTTGTTCTCAGGGTTGGAGATGAGGAAGGGCTCAAGGAGAAGGGATGGAGGAGAGCAGGGAGGTGGCAGAGCTTCCCCCAAGTGGAGGAAAAGCCTGAGCCCTGCTTCCAGCTCTGGGATGGCCAGAGGGACAATCAGAGCCATCTCCAAGGAAATTAACTCTCTCTGGGTTGTTCCCAGGGCTGGAGGTGAAGAAGGGCTCAAGGGCTCCACAAAAAGCAGCCAAGTGAGGCCAAGCCTCCAGCAGCTCCTCCTCAGGGAGACCTGCAGCCATCCAAACCAAACCTGCAGGAAAATCTGGGATCATCCAGGGGCATCCCTGCCTTCCACTGGGCCATGAGACAGCTGGGCTGATCCCTCCCAGGGTTCAAGACATCCCCACTCATCCTCCCACAGCTTTTGGGCATGGCTGGAGCCTCCTCCCAGATCACTGTGAGGCTGAGGGGACCCCAAGGGCACAGAAAAAAGGGCAAAAATCCCTCTGATCTGGAGGGCAGGAGCTGGCAGAGCTGCAAAAATCCTCCAGGAGTCCCCTATGAGCAAAAACAGCAGAGAGGCCTCTCCTAGAGGAGGAGAAGAGAATTCCTCAGGAATTCCTCAGGAAGAAGCTGCATCCCTCACAACTGGGGGGGGTTCTCCCCACCTTTTCCCTGGCAGTTTCACCTCCACCTTTGCAGGAAAATCAGAATTTATCATTTCTCATCTCCCAGTTTGGAAACAGAGAGAGGAAAACGAGTGGGCACACACAAACAGGGAGTTGGAAGAAGCCCAGGTACCATTTTTCAAAGGTGGAAGACTGATGGGCATCCCTGGATCTCTGAACCTTGGAGTAAACACCTTCCCCTGGCTGGGTTTTTTGAGTTTATTCCTTAATTTCTGCACTGGAGCAGTGACTGCCCCTCCCCACTTCCCAATGGGTAGGGGGGCAAATCCCACAAGCAAAGAGCAAACCCCAACATTAGAAGAAAAAACCCCTAAAAACCACATGTGAAAATAAAAAAAACCACAAAAAAAAAAAATAAAATCAAGTCACAAGTGCACCCCCAGCCTTTGGGCTGAGGGAGTGTAAGACTACAACAATTTGAATTTCCTTGGAACATGCATTTTTCCAAAGTGAAAACCCCAACTCTTGGAGAGGAAAGAACCTGGCAGCTTCCCCTGGGTGAGTACCACGGAAAATCAGGGATGGAGATGCACAATTGGTTTCTTTTTTTTTTTGGTTTTTTTTTTGGTTTTTTTGGCTTAACCTCTCTCCCAACACCCAGTGTGGTGGTACTCTGGTTCCCAGAGTAAAAAAAACCAATAAAATGAAACAAAAAAAAAGAGAAAAAAACACCCCACCCCAAAAAAAAACCCCAATGATGATACAGGCATGAGCAGTTTGACCGCAGCAGTGTGATCAGTTACTGGTGCTGGGATCACACAGGGCCCAGATGGATGAGGACGAGGAAGAGGAAGAGGAGGAGGAGGAGGGGGAAATTCCAAGTTGTAAGGTCAAACAGAGGTCTCCAGGCTGTGGAAGGGGCTCCCGGGCTCGGGGAAGCTGAACTCGCTGTCCACGGCGTTGTTGTTCCTGTTGAGGGCCGTGGAGCCCCCCAGGCTGCCCCCACCTCGCTTTTGGAGTCCGTCAGGCTCGGGCTCGTCTTCGGCGCCGTCAAGGAATGGTGTCCGAGGCTCGTCCTCCTCCAGGATGAACTCTGGGTGAGTCATGAAGTTATGGATGGAGCTTCTGGATTCGGGTTTCTCGAGGCCTTCGTAGAGGGAGCTACGGAACGCATTCACCACTTTGATCTGGGCGGCGTGGGGAGGAAAAAAACCAAGAGTCAGTGGTGCTGCCAGAGGGCAGGGCTCGAGGGAGAGAGCGAGATAAATGATGAGAGACAACCATCAAACAACAACAACAACAAAAAAGAAAACAACGGAACGACCACAGCGACAAAATCACCACTGAACAGACAGCTCGGTCAAAAATGAGACATCTACGGTGAACTGGGGGCAGTCAGGCACTACGGGGGTGCTGGGGACCCACCAGCCTCAGAAGCTGCAAGAAAAGACAAAGGACGACTCCAAAGCTCCACCCCAACATCACCAGTCTGGAGGGACGGGAGCCCGAGGGCGTTAATTAGTCGTTAAATTGGTGTGGGGGTGTGCGCGCCCCGCGTGGACGGACGGACACGAGGACAAGGGACGGACGAGGTGGGGGAACTACGGCTCCAAAAAGAGGTGGGTTAGGCAAACAGCGGGGGCAAACTCTACTGTGGGAGCCGTGGGTGGGCTTGGGAGGGTCCTTCCTACAGCTCTGCAGAGCAGTGGGGCTTCCAAAGGGGTCTCCAGCTCTTTTGGGGCTCCTGGGAGCAGATCCAGGTGGGTGCTGTGAGGAGCAGATCCAGGTGGGTGCTGTGAGGATCCAGGTGAAGGTCCAGGGCTCTGTGGGGTTCCCCACACTGCTGGAGCTCTGGAGCCTTCCCTGCACCTGCAGGAAACTCAGTGGTTTCCAAAGGCAGTGAAAAATGGGAATTTGTTGGAGCTGGAGACCAATTCAGATTCCGTTGGAGATGCTGAAGGAATTCCTTCACAATCCTGGGAAAGCCCTGGGGCAGCTCCACGGAAATCCAGGCTCAAGGAGGAGACCCAGAGCACCAGGGCATGGCTCTGCCACCTCCCCTGCACTGGGAGGAGAGCTCTGGGAACACACCTGCACAGGGGATTCCCTCCAGATCCTCTGGAATTCCAGCCTCAAACCCTTCCAGCTCACAGGTTTGGGCTCAGTGTCACATCCCAGCCCTGCTGGGCTCCAGGGAAGCAACAGAAGCCTCAGCTCTGTGCAGCAGAGCTCGTGTGGGAGCAGAGCTCCTCTCCCAGACCCCTGGGAGCAGCAGGGAAGGCTCCCTGGAGCAATTTCAGTCTCCAGCCCCATGGAAGGAGCTTTGAGCACCACTGGCCTGGAAAAACGGGAATTTGAGGGAGCTGGGAACCAATTCAGAGCTGGATTTGTGCACTGATGACCTTGGATCAGTTCAGGTGAACGCACAGGACAAGGGGCACCACTGGGGCCACCTCAGATTGATCACCTGTCACATCAGCCACGACCTGAGATCAGCAAATCCTGAGCCCTAAAACACCAACTGAACCAAGGAGAACAATCCAACCAAGCCAAGGAGAGCCAGGGACTGTCAGAGCCACGAGGTGGTGGCCAAGGAGACCCAGGGATTGTCACAGCCATGAGGAGGTGGCCAAGGAGACCCAGGGACTGTCACAGCCACAAGGTGGTGGCCAAGGAGACCCAGGGATTGTCACAGCCATGAGGAGGTGGCCAAGGACAGCCCAGGGACTGTCACAGCCACGAGGAGGTGGCCAAGGACAGCCCAGGGACTCTCAGAGCCACAAGGAGGTGGCCAAGGAGATCCAGGGATTGTCACAGCCACGAGGTGGTGGCCAAGGACAGCCCAGGGACTGTCAGAGCCACAAGGAGGTGGCCAAGGACAGCCCAGGGACTGTCACAGCCATGAGGTGGTGGCATCCACAATTCCAATTTAGGAGCAGCTCCACAGAAGCCTCCCCGTCTCAGGTGGGAGCAGGAAATCTCCTCTCCCAAGGAATCACCTCCAGAGCCCTGAGGTTTGTCCAGCCCTGCCAGGAGCAGCAGGGAAGGCTCCCTGGAGCAGTTCCAGGCAATCTGTGCTCAGTCTCCTGCTCAGCCCCCTCAAGGAGCTCCTGCTGCAGCTTCCCTCAGATTTTCCTGCCTTCTCCATCACCTGCTGCGAGATGAATTCAGCTGTTCCCTCGTCAAAGGAAGGGAACGGGGAGGAAATGTGTTCTGAATGAGCTGAATTCCAGCCCGGAGCCCCCTTCCCTCCCTCCTTCCCTCCCTCCCACGGCCGGCTCCTCCCGCCTCCTCTCCACCTGGAAGCTTCAAACGCAACCTCCAGGCTGGGGATCGATTCCTGTGAAACGTGAAACCTCCACGTGCTGGGTGAGAGCCCCTGGGGATCTCATCCCCTGCCCAGCCCCTCAATCCAGGGCAGAATTCCCAGCTGGGCTCTGCCAAAACCTGCCCAAGGAGCTCTGCAGCAGCTCCAGGAGAGACACAGCAAATCCAGCCCTGGAAAAACTCATCCGTGGGAGAAGGGACACCACAGATCTGCGTGGAGGGAAGAGGAGCTTTGGGAGAGAGGGAAGCAGCAGAGGGAAACAAGAGAAATCCAGGCAAGAAAACAGCAGGAAATGTGGAGACCTGGGTTAGCTCCTGGTGAAGTTTGCATGAGCTATCCAAGTTTTGTATTCCCTCGCTGGAAAATGGGGGGAAAACACAGATCCACAGACTGCAAAAAAGCTGCATTTTGGTCTCATCCCCACCCCTGCAAACCCTCTGCTCTGAGCCCCTCTAAGCAGATTTTATTCCATCAGAAAATGCTGGAGGTTTTCCCAGATGCAGGCAGGAGCAGGAGGCAGCTGTGCTGCTCCAGAATCGCTGGGGTTAAACCCAATCAGCCGCCAGCCTCAGAGTCAGCTAAACACAGAGAAAACAAAATTATCCCAAATTCTCTCTCCTCCCCCACAGTGCATAAACAGCAGAGCTTGAAAGCTCTCCAGAAAGTCACTGAGGGTATTTCTCTAATCAGAGGAGAACAGGGATAAGTGACTGTGCAATAAAAAAGCCAATTATCCAGCAGAGCCACATTCCCTGCTCCCAGCCTGCAGACAGAACCCAGGGCCACGTGCTCACCAGCCCCAGCACCCAACACACAGAGGGTTCCACATCACACAGGGCCTTTTTTGGGGGCCCTGGATCCAGAATTCCCATGGATATGTGGCTTCCATGCCCATTTCCATGTACAGTTGTGTGTCTGCACACCCTGAGATCCAGAATTTGCAGAGCAGCCCACGATGAACAGAGAGAGAGCCCTGCACCAGACAGGGCCTTTTCTGGGGTCTGGAAACCCAGTGCCAGATGCAGGACCCAGAATTCCCACTGGGATCCTGCAGGAATTGTGTTCCATGCTTTTTGGGGGTCTGAAAACCCAGTGCCAGATGCAGGACCCAGAATTCCCACTGGCACCCAGCAGGAATTGTGTTCCATGCCCATTTCCATGTACAGTTGTGTGTCTGCACACCCTGGCATCCAGAATGTGCAGAGCAGCCTGTGAAGGATACAGAGAGGGCTTTTTTTAGGGTTTGAAAACCCAGTGCCAGATGCAGGACCCAGAATTCCCACTGGGATCCAGCAGAAATTGTGTTCCATGCCCATTTCCATGCAGAGCAGTGTCTGCACACCCTGGGATCCAGAGTGTGCAGAGCAAGGTGGGCACTGAGGATCCTCTGGCTCCCCAGGGCAGCACAGGGATGTCCCCAGGGCAGCACAGGGATGTCCCCAGGCCATGCAAGTCCCCAGGTGGGGACAGAGAAGGGGACAGCAGCCCCGAGGTGTCACCAGCTGAGCCACGGGCAGGAGCAAATTCTGCTTTTCCCTCTTTGCTGTGGCTCAGCCAGCCTTGGGGACAGTGCCAGCGGCCACTCTGCCTCCAGAAGAGATTTCAAGCAACTCCTCTGCCCATCCCTGGGGTGTCCCAGGGCTGGCCAGTGGGAAGAACCAGCAGGATTTGGGCTCAGCCTTGCCCTCCTCCCAGCAATGCTCGTGAACTCGGGGGGTTTTAAGCAAAAACTGCCAATTTTTGCCCACCATGAGGAGGGTGGACACAAACACCAGCCCTGCAAAGGAGGAGAAGAGGTAAAACTGGAGGAAGCAACAAAGAACTGGGGGGGGAAAAAGGACCAGAAAGGTTCATAACTTTGTTAACAGCATTAAAAAAAACGGGGTTTTGAAGGGTTTCCCGCCCCATCCTTGAGGTTTGGGACTGAGTGTGCGAGTCAAGGCTGAGAGGGAGAGAGAGCAGGCAGGGTTAGGGGGGTGCAGGTGCTCTCTGTGCTCATTAAAGTCATGCATTGTAATAGACCATCACTCACTGCCCGCAGGAGGAGATGCAGCAGCAGCAGCAACAGCAGAAGTGGTGGGAGTGGAATTGACGGAGGAAAGAGCTACATGGGTTGGGCTAGAAACATTTTTTACATCGTGGTGCTGGCTCACGATGGAAGGCTGTCTCCTGAGGGCTCCCTGCAAAGAGGAGGCGCCGGTCTGGAATGTGTAAACTACGTCCATCTGCAAAGAACCAGAGAGTGAGATAGCGACACCCGGCCAGGGACAGGGACAGGGACAGGGCACAGGGCACAGGGGAGGGCGGGCACACACACAGACAGCAAGGAAGGAGGAGGATGGAGAGGCGAGGAAGAGGAGGAGGAGGAAGGAGGAGGAAAGAGCCCACCCCACAGTCCCCGAAACCCACGTGGGGTTGTGCTGTTGGAGCAGAGAGAGTGTCCAGCTCTGCCCTTCCCAGGGCAGCAGGGTGGATCCCCCCACCAGGAAAGGGCTGTGGTGGGAGGCAGAGGCAGAGGAAACACCTGGGGTTATCCAAAAATCTGCAGGAGGAGCAGAGAGAGAGACAGAGAGGGTGGGCAGAGTGCGAGTGGGCAGCTGCTGGGGAGGGGCTCCTGGTGCCTCAGCCCTGGGGGGCACTTTGGGGACACTCCACGGGCCCCCCACAGCCCCCGTGGCAGCAGGAGATGTCCCAGCCCCTCTGCCAGGCCTCAGGGCTGCAGCACCTGCTGGTGGGGCCATGGCTGCCCTGTGGATGTGTCCCAAGGCTCGAGGAGCTGAGCAGCATTCAGGGGCCACCGTGGCTTCCTGGGCACTTTGTGGCCGGGTGATGCCAACCCTGTGGCACCTTCTGGGCACCTCCTCCAGCCCCAGCTCTGGCTGGGCAGGTGTTTCACACATGGCTTGGCTCCTGCCCCACTCTGATATCCCTCTTCTCACCTGTGCCCTTTTCACACACCCCCAAATGGGGACAGGAGCCCCCACAATTCTCAGGTTGGACCCCAAAGAAGCTCCAGAATGTGCCAGCACCCATTTCTGACGTGGCAGGAGCTCATCTCAGCTCCAGCAAAGGGAAACACCCGGGAAGCTCCAGGCTCAGCCCAGGGGCACCTCTGGCACTGCAGCCCTGCAGAGCTCCTGGATTTCCAGCACATCTGCACCACTTCCAGGACAGCCTGGATGCTCCCAGCACGTTCCCCATGGCAGTGAAGCTCTGGGTACCCCCACACAGAGCCCAGCTGCCCCTCGGGGCTCACAGGAACCGAGGCTGAGCTTCACCTTGAGGCCATCGAGGTGACACTGAGGAGGTGACAGCTCAGAGAAGGGAAGATAACTCTGCCCCAGCCCCTGTCCCTGTTTGTCACAGAGGAGGGACAGAGGTGACCCAGCAGCTCTGCCTGCCTGGGGACACCAGGACTTCCCTCCATGGGACAGCTCTGCCCTGGCCTCCAGGGAAATGAGGGGCACGGAGCTCTCCCTGCTTGGTGGGAGCAAAAATCCACCCTTTTGGGGTGGGGAAAAAGGAAAAAATCAGGGAAAAAAGTCGGGGAGAACCAAGTGATGTAAAAAGAAGACTGAGAGGTTTTCTCTCCTCGTGTTCCATGGGGCTGAGCTCTGGGTGTGCAGCAAGGAGAGCTGGCACAGAGGGGTGGCACAAGGAGCCACACCAGGGAACAGCACATTCCCACTGGGAACAGCATCCCAGCAGCCAGCAAGAGCAGGGCAGAGCCTGGGGGGCTCCGTGCACCCCTCACAGCCTCCTGTGCTGCTGAGGTGACCATCAGTGGCACGTCCAGCCTCCTGCTGACCAGCAGCACAGTGCCTGCAGCAAAACAGCCTTTCCCCATCTCCAGCTATCCCAAAATCCAGGTTATCCTGGCCCCAGCTGTCTCAAAATCCAGCTATCCCAAAATCCAGCTATCCCAAAATCCAGGTTATCCTGGCGCCGTCTGTCCCAAAATCCAGCTATCCCAAAATCCAGCTATCCCAAAATAAACGTTATCCTGGCCCCAGCTATCCCAAAATGCAGCTGTCCCAAAATCCAGGTTATCCTGGCCCCAGCTGTCCCAAAATCCAGGTTATCCTGGCCCCAGCTATCCCAAAATCCAGGTTATCCTGGCCCCAGCTATCCCAAAATCCAGCTGTCCCAAAATCCAGCTGTCCCAAAATCCAGCTATCCCAAAATCCAGGTTATCCTGGCCCCAGCTATCCCAAAATCCAGGTTATCCTGGCCCCAGCTATCCCAAAATCCAGGTTATCCTGGCCCCAGCTGTCCCAAAATCCAGGTTATCCTGGCCCCAGCTGTCCCAAAATCCAGGTTATCCTGGCTCCAGCTGTCCCAAAATCCAGCTATCCCAAAATCCAGGTTATCCTGGCCCCAGCTGTCCCAAAATCCAGCAACCCCAAATCCAGCTATCCCAAAATCCAGGTTATCCTGGCCCCAGCTATCCCAAAATCCAGGTTATCCTGGCCCCAGCTATCCCAAAATCCAGGTTATCCTGGCTCCCTGCACAGGCACAGGTAGAACCTGCCCCGGGAGGCGATGGCATCCTGTGATCAGCAGCAGTTTTCACCTCTGTGCAGACAGAGCCCCTGCAGGGGGGGAGAGAGGAGAAAACCCAGCAGGCAGAGCCCCCCCAGCCCTGCTGCCCCCCAGTACCTGGGTCTGGATCCTGTTGAGCCCCCGGAACCACAGGATCTGCCCCCGCCGCAGCTCCATCTCCGCGTGGTCGATCTCGTCCACGTCCTCGGGCAGCTCCTCCTCGGGGATCTCCTCCTTGGTGATGCCGTGCCCAGCCTCCTTCAGGAACTTCAGGTGGCTCGTTGGCACGGTGCAGATCAGCTGGGGACAGGCAGGGACACAGCAGGGACTTAGCTTGAGGTCCTGGGGGTGCCTCAGGGTTCAGCTTTTGGGGTTTTTAGAGTCTGAGCTGCTTTCGTGTGTGGGTCTGAGCTTTGTAGTAAGGGTGGGTGAGCTCTGTTCACAGAGCAGGGAGACAAAATAATTCCTTTTCTATGATCCAAATTTCAGATTATCAGATCTCAGGCCCAAAAGCATTAAAAACGTGGGCTGAAGACAGAAAAACAAGGATAGGACTTCATAACCTGAAGCTGTAATTGGACAATTAACTCCAATATGCAAATGGAGCAGAACTTATAAAAGTGAGAGACCTCACTTATAAAAGTGAGAGGAAGCAGCAGAAGGGCTTTCCACCAAACTCCTTTTTTTCCCTTTCCTTTCTCCCTTTCCTTTTCCTTTTCTCTTTCCTTTTCCTTGTCCATTTTGTGACCATTTTGGGTTCATCTTGGGTTCATATTTTGTGACCATTTTGGTTCATCTTGGGTTCATATTTTGTGACCATTTTGGTTGATCTTGGGTGCAGCCCTGGCTGGGCTCTTGTGCTCCTCAAGGTAGATCCATTGAGGAGATCCTTTTAATAAATCCTTGTTTTATTCTTTAGCTCTGTCTAGTCCCTGTTCCAGCTCAGCCTTCTCAAAGCCTCAGCTGCAGTGCCACCAGCCCAGGGGAGCTGCCAGGACCCAGTGGGGACACCAGGAATGTCCCTGTCACTGCTGGGTGTGTCCCTCTCCTGCTGCTGGGGTGGGGAGGGGCATCAGCCCCATCCTAAACACCTTCCTGAGGAGCTGCCCTGGAGAAAAACCAGGGAGATCAAGGGCAGGGAGGGAAGGATGGGGCAGGGTTTTGGGGCTGGCCCTTACCTGGCCCCACAGGAGCTCTCCCACTCCGATGAAAACGCACCAGAACCACTGGCTCAGGGTGAGCCCAGAGCAGCTGAAGGGCTTCCCACCAAACTCCACGATGATGATCTGCAGCACAGGAGACAACAGTCACACCTTGGGCATGGTATCCTTCTCTCCTGGGATTACAAGAGGAGCAAGGACCTCACATCCAGGCTGGGAATTTTAGGAGCAAGGAACCTCATTCACTTCCAGGCTGGGAATTTTGTGGAATACCAGAGGTGCAAAGACATCTCATCCAGACTGGAAAACTTATGGGACACCAGAAACGAGCAGAGACCTCACACCCAGGCTGGGATTTTGGGTTTTTAGTTCATCCCATAGATTTGGACTAAATCAGAGTTTCCATGGTGTGGAAGCAATCCCAGTAGAATAATCCATGGAGCAAAGTGGAAGCCATGGAATAATCCATGTGGAATAACTCATGGAACAAAGTAGAAGCCACAGAATAACCCATGTGGAATAACCCACGGAGCAAAGTGGAATAACCCATGGAATAATCCATGTGGTATAACCCATGGAGCAAAGTGGAAGCCATGGAATAACCCACATGGAATAACCCATGGAGCAAAGTGGAATAACCCATGGCATAACCCACATGGAATAACCCATGGAGCAAAGTGGAATAACCCATGGAATAACCCATGGTGCAAAGTGGAAAAACCCATTGAATAATCCATGCACAATAACCCATGGAGCAAAGTGGAATAACCCATCTGGAATAACCCACGGAGCAAAGTGGAATAACCCATGGAGCAAAGTGGAAGCCATGGAAAAACCCATGAGGAATAACCCATGGAGCAAAGTGGAATAACCCGTGGAATAACCCATGGAATAACCCACATGGAATAATCCAGGGAGCAAAGTGGAAGCCATGGAATAACCCATGGTACAAAGTGGAAGTCATGGAATAACTCATGTGGAACAAAGTGGAATAACCCATGGAATAACCCACATGGAATAACCCATGGAGCAAAGTGGAATAACCCATGGAATAACCCACATGGAATAACCCATGGAGCAAAGTGGAATAACCCATGGAATAACCCACATGGAATAACCCATGGAGCAAAGTGGAAGTCATTGAATAATCCATGTGAAATAACCCATAGAGTAAAGTGGAATAACCCATGGAATAACCCACATGGAATAACCCATGGAGCAAACTGGAATAACCCATGTGGAATAACCCACAGAGCAAAGCAAAACCCCCGGGCTGGGGTCACCTGGGCGAAGAAGGTGCCCAGCACCACGGAGCAGAAGATGGGGTTGCGGTAGATGCCCTCGAAGACGTTCCTCTCGCCGTGGATCTTGCGCGCGTTGATCTCGTTGAAGAGCTGCATCATCACGAAGGTGTTGAAGACGATGGTGTAGTGCTCGGTGGGGGGAGAGTGCAGGGGCGCGTTCCGGCCGCTGTCAATGTCGAAAAACTTCTCCCCTGAGCAGGAGAAAAAAGGGGATTTGAGGAAGGGAAGATGTGGGAGAGGTTTTACAGCACTTCTGAGAGCCACAGAGAGATGTTTGAGAAGAGGATTCGTGTTTACACCAAATGAATTTTCTACCAAGGTCGTTGACATGGAATGATCAAATGTCCCAAAATAGAAACCAGAACAAAGAAAAACCAATAGAAACACCCATAGAAACCAAGAAAGAAAAAACCAATAGAAACTAAGAAAAAAGAAAAATTATAGAACAAAACAATAGAAATGAAGAAAAAGAAAAACCAAGAGAAAAAAACATAGAAATCAAAAAGAAAAAAACAATAGAAAAAAAACAATAGAATCAAGAAAGAAAGAAAACCCTTTCCTTTTTCCTTTCCTTTCTCCCTTTCCCTTTCCTTTTCCTTTCTCTTTCCTTTTCCATTTTTCCCTTTTCCTTTTTTCCTTCCCCTTCTCCTTTTCTCCTTTCTTTCTCCTTTCTTCCCTTTCCTTTTTTCCCTTTCCTTTTCCTTTTCCCTTTCCCCCTTCCCTTCTCCCCTTTCCTTTTTTCCTTTTCCTTTTTCCCTTTCCCCCTTCCCTTCTCCCCTTTCCTTTTTCCCTTTCCCCCTTCCCTTCTCCCCTTTCCTTTTTCCCTTTCCCCCTTCCCTTCTCCCCTTTCCTTTTTCCCCTTTCCCTTTCCCTTTCCATTCCCCTCTCCCCTCTCCCCATCCCTCCCTCCCAGGACGCTCTGGCGCTGCGGCTGACCTGCGAAGAGCAGGGTGAAGATGATGGTGAGCTGGTAGACGGCGTGGCCCAGGATGTTTTTCATCATGGTGCGGGAGATGAGCGGCTTGTTGCGCCCGTAGGGTTTGCGCAGCAGCAGCGACTCCGACGGCGGCTCCGTGGCCAGCGCCAGCGAGGCGAACGTGTCCATGATCAGGTTCACCCACAGCATCTGCACGGCCTTCAGGGGAGAGTCCTGAGGGGGGAGAACAGCCACATCACCAAAATAAAGCTTTGTTCCCACTTGTTTTGCTCTCCTCCTGAAAAGCTCTGCAAAATTGCTCTTGGGTACTCAACACCTTCCTAAAACATTCCCAAACGTTTCTCCTTTTCTCCATGGCCTTCAAGGGAGAGTCCTGAGAGGGGAGAACGGCCACATAACCAAAATAAACCTTTGTTCCATCTTTGTTTTGCTTTCCTCCTGAAAAGCTCTGCAAAATTGCTCTTGGGTACTCAACACCTTCCTCAAACGTTCCCCAAAATTTCCCCTTTTCTCCATGGCCTTCAAGGGAGAGTCCTGAGAGGGGAGAACGGCCACATCACCAAAATAAAGCTTTGTTCCCTCTTTGTTTTGCTCTCCTCCTGAAAACTTCTTTAAAATTGCTCTTGGGTACTCAACACCTTCCTCAAACGTTCCCCAAAATTTCTCCTTTTCTCCACGGCCTTCAGGGGAGAGTCCTGAGGGGGGAGAATGTGTCATGCCACCAA